>JARQOD010003219.1:0-67542 GCA_033576555.1 Oophaga sylvatica | reverse complement strand
GGGGAGCCGTCACCACAGGGGATCTCACATTCAATCACAGGTTATAGGCTTAAGGGTATGCCACACTAAACAATATCGCTAACGGGATCGCTAAAAAACGTCACTATTTAGCGATCCCGTTAGCGATATTGTTCAGTGCGGCAGCTTCCAGCGACGAGCTTCCTGTGTGATCTCGCTCGTCGCTGGAATCGCTCCGGACCCTATTTTCTCGTCGGCGCTCCCGCTGGGTAAGTATCTAATCGCTGTGTGGCACCTTTTCTTAGCGATTTAGCGGTACTTTTGTACCGCTAAAGTCGTTAAGAAGATCGCTAACGGCGATAGCGTCGTTAACTATATCGCTAAATGCGGCAGCATTTAGCGATATAGAAACAATCCCGCTAGCGATCTCATTAGTATGCAACGCTAACGAGATCGCTAGCGGGATAGCTTAGTGTGGCAGTACCTTTAAGCCCCCGTCTCACATAGTGAAATCGCTAGCGAGATCGCTGCTGAGTCACAAGTTTTGTGACGCAACAGCGATCTCCCCAGCGATATCGCTGTGTGTGACACGCAGCGACGATCAGCCCCCTTGCTGGGTATCGCTGATCATCGCTGAATGTCCTGGACATTTTTTTGATCGTTGGTTTCCCGCTAGCCAGCGCGCATCGCTGCGTGTGGCAGGCGGGAGACCAGCGATCAGCGAGCTGAGAGCTGGTAACCAAGGTAAACATCGGGTTTCTAGGCGCCGCCCGGCACCTAGAAACCCGATCTGTACGTTAGATACCTGCGCGCTGGTGCAGAGTAGCTGGTAACTAAGGTACACATCGGGTTTCTAAGCGCCGCGCGGTGCCTAGAAACCCGATGTGTACCTTGGTTACCAGCTCCCTGCACCAGCCCGCTGGAACCTAAGGTACACTGCGGGTAACTAAGCGACGTGCATCGCTTGTTACCCGCATAGTCGCTGTCCTGACCACTGATAAGATGATAAGAGCTGCCGGTTTGGCAGCTCACCAGCGATCATGTAGCGACACACCAGCGATCCTGACAAGTGCATAGCGTTGTCGGGATCGCTGGTGTGTCGCTATGTGTGACGGGCCCTTATTGAATAGGCTTCATTCTTTGAGCTAAAGGCAAATATTTAAGGAGGAGGGAAAAAAAGATGCTACAGGTTTAGTCAGGCAGTTGTTGGAGTGACTTCGAAGGGAGAAGATCCAAACTGATATGGGTGGTCTAGGGAGTTTTGGAGATCGGTTGCCGGCTGGGCTGGATTCACTAGCTACGGTTGAGGGATCTGTCATCTGGATTTCAAAAACTTTCTTAATGATTGTTGGTCCTGGATACATGGACGTCGGTTATGTTATTTGCCGTCTGGAGGAGCCAGGACTGTGACTACACACTAAACTGATGGGGGATATGAAATCTGTGGGCCAACCAAAAATTGGGAGACAGTGAGTATTGCCTGGTACGGGGGCAGTGGAACTATCGGCCCCGGAGAGCGAATCTTATGGACTAGGGAATTGTATTTTGGCCATCTACTTGGATTTGTGGTAAAACTATGGACGTATGAAATAAAAAATAGTTGCATCGTTAACCTACCTAAGTGATTATTACAGCCCACACCTTCAGATCTTCATATAAGTACTTGCTGCTTAGCTGCCCCTGTGCCCCCCACCATGCAGCATAAGTTCTTGACTGAGGCTCCTCCTCATGTGAGTAGGATGAACAGCTGAGCTCCAGGGCTACAGCAGAAAGGAAATCTGGCCCTTATTGGTCATTGTTTGGCCAATCATCACTCCACTCTCTGGTTGTAACTGTGATTTGACAGGAAAGTGTACAGGAGCCCAGAGGGAGGGGGAAGTGTTATGAATGTGCTAAAAATGGTTTCTGAGCAGAGGCTCCCTCTGGTTGTTACTGACAGTACTGAACCTTTCAGCGAGGAATGGCAATCTGGGATCACGGACTGGTCTGATATAAGGGAGGTTCCCTCCCATGATGCTTGCTGTTTGCATTGTTCCCTGCACTTCTGTGGAGGTCAGCCAGGTCCCCTCCGGGGGGCTTGTGCTCCTCTCAGTTTAGCTGGAGCCACTGTTGTTTGTTCATTTGCTTTTTCCTGTTTTTTCAGTGGCTGCGGCTTAGTTTTGTTACACCAGAGAACTGATTTAGGTGGTAGAGGTCGTGTGATCTCAGGTGTTTTTGCAATCAGTAGAGTTAGTATTTTTTAGGGGTTTTTTGGATTGCAGTGAGTATCCTTTCCTGTACTTTTCTGTCTAGACAGATTGGGCCCCAGCGTTTGCTCATTCTATTTTCTGTCTGTGTCCGTGTTTCTTCTTGTCTAACCGCCATTACATGTTTGGGGGCTTCCTATTTTCTTTGGGGATCTGCTCCGGGGCAGATAGCTTTCATCTTTCTGCCTTTAGGTGTAGTTATCTCTCAGGCTGTGACGAGGCGTCTAGGATCAACGTAGGAACGCTCCACGGCTACCTCTAGTTATGTGGTTAGTTCAGGTTACTGCAATCCAATAGGTTACAGCCTCTCTGGTGTATTGCCGTTTTTGCTTACTCTCCTCAGCTACCAAAGCATAACAGTATCACCGGCCACCATCATGGGAGGGAACCTCCCTTATATCAGACCAGTCCATGATCCCAGATTGCCATTCCTCGCTGAAAGGTTCAGTACTGCTCAGAAACCATTTTTAGCACATTCATAACAGTAAGCAAATGAACAAACAACAGTGGCTCCAGATAAACTGAGAGGAGCACAAGCCCCCCGGAGGGCACCTGGCTGACCTCCACAGAAGTGCAGGGAACAATGCAAAAAGCAAGCACAAAAATAAAAGCAGAAAATATCTTATCTGATAGCAGAAATGCAGGCAAGACTCAGCAAGCTTCCAAATGAACCAGGAACCACAATTGAGACAAGAACAATTGATCACCGGCAACCATCATGGGAGGGAACCTCCCTTATATCAGACCAGTCCGTGATCCCAGATTGCCATTCCTCGCTGAAAGGTTCAGTACTGTCAGTAACCACCAGAGGGAGCCTCTGCTCAGAAACCATTTTTAGCACATTCATAACATGGAAGTCGAACCCGCTGCAGTCTGCTGATTGTACCCCTGTGATGGTTACCAGTATGGAGAGGGTAGAGAATGATATTGTGGGCACTTAGATGGTCAGTAGATTTCTTGCTCAGTGGTAGAATAAACTTGATATGGAATGAAATACCATGGCACAGATATATTCCAATGAAAAGGACGTAATTTTAAGGGTACAGCAAAAATGTGTCTCTACAAGATTTTTGGGCAAGGTTTTGGTCCTAAGACCTTGCTCACGGGCTACAAAATACACATATTTACACACACATGAAAAAATAGGATAAGTGAGTAAAGCAAGATAGGGGTATAAATAAAATATAACTTTTAATGTGTTCTTTAAAATTAGACCCTCAGTAAAATGAGATAAATGACAAACAAGACAAACATTCAAACATGTAATGTTAATTGGATTAGCATGGGACTCGAGAAATCTCTGTGGGAGGGGTTCATCCTCTGGCACACAATGAGGGAACTATTATAATCTTTGAGAGAAGAATACCTTTAAGGTACTTATTTACATCCCATGAACCATTGATTAGAGGACCATAACATAGTATACCATAAATACTCAATAGTTATTTTGCCCAGTTTCAGGAAACCCTGATATACAATAGGTTTGGAAAGTATTCAGACCCCTTTAAATTTTTCACTCTTTGTTTCATTGCAGCCATTTGGTAAATGCAAAAAAAGTTCATTTTTTTTCTCATTAATGTACACTCTACACCCCATCTTTACTGAAAAAACAGAAATGTAGAAATTTATTAAAAAAGAAAAACTGAAATATCACATGGTCATAAGTATTCAGACACTTTGCTCAGTATTGAGTAGAAGCACCCTTTTGAGCTAGCACAGCCATGAGTCTTCTTGGGAATGATGTAACAAGTTTTTCACACCTGGATTTGGGGATCCTCTGCCATTCTTCCTTGTAGATCCATTCCAGTTCCGTCAGGTTGGATGGTGAATGTTGGTGAACAGCCATTTTGTCACACCGAGCTCACCTGGAGCGGAGACTCCGCGCCTGATGTCATCACTTCTGGCGCCCTGGCCGCTCCAGGAGTCCCTCTGGGTGTGCACGCGCACCTCTCACACTTGATCCCGTAGCTGCATTGCTATGCCTGGCGCTCATGCACGCTCTTCTCTGCTTTTACTGCAGCCACGTCATCTCTATGGTCCAGGAGGACCTGACCCGGAAGTCCCATTGCTCATGCCCTATATCAGGCTGCCTCTTCCTGTGGAAGGCGCCTAATTATTGTTGTGCTTCCCTGCTAAGCCTTTGGCTCTTGCTCGGTCACTCTCTATATTCATGTCTTCTGTGCTCTGTGCTCTGTCGTGCTTCTTAGGACACGCTCAGCTCTGTGCTCTGCCGTGCTTCTTAGCACACCTCCTCTCTGGCCTTGGGCTCTAGCGTGCTTCCCAGTGCACGCCTCACACTGCCCTGTACTCTGCGTACCCTCATGCACACATCTTGCACGTGTTCTGTTTCTTGTTTATGCCTCTGAAACGATTGTGGTAACGGGTTACTTTATTGTGTGCAGGTTCTCTCAGCCACATTACATGAATGCTTCCTGTCTGCTGCTCTTACCAACGAGTCCCTCCTCTCTATCCTCTGAATACATCCAGGTAGTGAGACCCCTAGAGGCAGCTCAGCATATAACATATTGCTACATCCTTTGTCTTTTAACTGAAGAAATAACTAAGCTAATATAACTAACATACATGTGAACATTTCAATATTCAAGATATTGGTGACATAAACATAACTGGCAAGCATCATGCTATTAAGATACTTTAAAATACTTGGTTGTATATATAGTTCTTGAGGTGTGCTGGCTTTGTGATCATTCTGCCCAATCTAGTAACATACGATGCGCTACTGCCACTATTCGGTGGTTCTCTCGATTCGGGCGTTACCGCATCTGGTATTGCCTGTCTCCGACCGGAATCTCCACACTGAACCTGGGCCATCCCTGTAGCCTCTCTGCTTAGACTTGCTGTTTCCTCATCTTGGATATGAGGATACTGTTCATATGACCATGTATCAGATCCTTCTTGCGTTTTCCTCAGATGTCTCCGATTTCTCCTTAGTTTTCTTCCCTCCTCTGTCACAATCTCGTAGGATCTAGGTCCTAGTTTCTGGAGCACCTTTGCTTTTCTCCATTGTTTGTCATATTTGCTCGGCTGCATCCTGATGTTGTCATTTTGTCTCAGTTCTGGTAGATCTTTTGCCGACTGATTATAATAGAATGCTTGTCTATCCTGATTTTTCTTTAGTTTTGACCTCATTCCCCTCACCAGATTTGGCTTCAGAAGACGACTAGCTGTTGGTATGAGTGTCCTTGTCCGTTTACTCAGAAGCCTCTGTGCTGGGCTGCTGTCTAGACCTTGGGAAGGTGTGTTTCTGTGGTCCAGTATAGATAGATATACATCTGTCCCTGCCTGTTTCGCTCTCTTAATCAACTTCTTTGCTGTTTTCACCGCTGATTCCGCTTTGCCATTGCTTTGAGGATATCCAGGAGATGATGTATTGTGTTCAAATTCCCATAACTTGCTAAACTCCTTGAACTCTTCTGACCTAAAGGTACTGCCACACTAAACAATCCCGCTAGCGATCACGATAACGACGCATACTAATGCGATCGCTAGCGGGATTGTTTCTATATCGCTAAATGCGGCCACATTTAGCGATATAGTTAACGACGCTATCGCCGTTAGCGATCTTCTTAACGACTTTAGCGTACAAAAGTACCGCTAAATCGCTAAGAAAAGGTGCCACACAGCGATTAGATACTTACCCAGCGGGAGCGCCAGCGATGAAATAGGGTCCGGAACGATTCCAGCGACGAGCGAGATCACAGCAGGAAGCTCGTCGCTGGAAGCTGCCGCACTGAACAATATCGCTAACGGGATCGCTAAATAGTGACGTTTTTTAGCGATCCCGTTAGCGATATTGTTTAGTGTGGCATAACCTTAAATTGAGCGGCATTATCAGTAAAAACAATCTCTGGAATCCCATATCTGGCAAAATGAGCCTTGAGTTTTTTAATAACTGTTCTTGCTCTTGTATCCTTCAAATGGTCCACTTCCCAAAAATTAGAAAAATAGTCCACAGTTACCAGGTATTCTCTTTCCTCCAATGTGAACAAATCTATTCCTATTTTTGACCATGGTCTATTTGGAACGGCATGCGGTTGCAATGGCTCTTTCGGTTGTCTATCCCCGCCGGACGCACATATCTCACATTGTGCTATGTAACTTTTTATGTGATCATTCATACCCGGCCAATAAACTGATTCTCTTGCTCGCCGCAAACATCCTTCAATGCCCAAGAGGGACGAGTGTAATTTCTGTAGTATGTCTCTTCTCAGAGTCTCCGGTATCACTGCCCTTTCTCCCTTTATGATGATTCCTTGGTGTACTGACAGTTCATCTCGTATATGGAAGAATGGAGCAACTTCCTTTGGAGCATGCTGCTTATATTTTGGCCAGCCCTGCAGGATCACAGTTTTTGATATCTGTAGTGTTTTATCTTTTTCTGTGAAGGTCTGTATTTGTTTCAGTTTATCTTTAGATACTGCAAGATAATCACACATATTGATGTTGTCCATTTCTTCTCCTTTATCCTCTGAGTTGGGTAAGTACGCTCTGCTTAGAGTATCTGCAATCAACAAGTCTTTTCCTGGACAATATCCAATTTCATAATCATATTTTTGAAGTCGCAGAAGCATGCGCTGCAGTCTCTTTGGTGCATTTAGTAGTGTTTTTTTTTGTAATGCTCTCCAACGGTTTGTGATCGGACTGTACTGTTACCTGTCGACCGTATGTGTACTGATGAAACCTTTCCATTCCAAACACCACAGCTAGTAACTCCTTTTCGATTTGGGCATATCCCTGCTCTGTCGGTGTTAGCGCTTTGCTTGCAAATGTGATTGGTTGCCGCTCTTGCATTAATGTGGCACCTAGGCCTTTTTCTGATGCATCACATTGGACTACCACCTCTAACTGTGGATCAAAATATTTTAAGGTTGCTGTGTCTGCAATGGCTGTCTTTACTGATTGAAAAGCCGTCTCCTGTGCTTCTGTCCATTCCCACAACACATCTTTGTGAGTTAGCTGTCTCATTGGCTCACACATGTCTGATAGATTCTTGCAAAACTTGGACAGATAATTCACCATGCCCAAAAATCGTTGTACTCCACACACATCTGTTGGGGTAGGCATCTCTTGTATCGCCTTCACCTTTTCTGGATCCACTTTCACTCCATTTGAGGTTAGAAGATGTCCTATATATGGCACTTCCGTCATTTTCAGTTTCAACTTTTCCAAGTTCAACTTTATCCTTTTTTCTCTACACCTATCTAAAAATTGTAGCATCCTTGTATCGTGATTCTTTATTCCAGATTGCATATCGTCACCTTCTCCCACTATTAATATATCATCTGCTATCGTCTTTACCCCTGGGAGTCCTTCCAAAGCTTGCATCAACTTCTGCTGAAATATTTCTGGAGCTGGTGTCAGTCCCATGGGCATTCTCAGCCATTTACGGAGACCAAATGGAGAAGAAAACATTGTCAATAAACTGGATTCTTCATCCAGTTCCACATGCCAAAATCCATTTTTTACGTCACAAACTGAAAATATTTTGCCTTTGATAAATCTGGTAGCACATCCTCTATTGTAGGCATCGGATAGTGATTCCTTTTGAGAGCTTTGTTGAGTGGTTTGGGATCGATACAAATTCTTAGTTTTCCTGATGGTTTCTACACTATGACCAAACTACTTATCCAGTCTGTGCTCTGATGGACGACTTCTATCATGCCTCGCTTTTCTAAATCCTGTAGTTCTTCTTTCAATGGCTGAAGTAGCGCTACAGGCACTTTTCTTGTCGGTAATCTGGTAGGTTGTACTGTGTTATCAATTTCCAATTTGTGTTTTCCTTCAAAACATCCATCACCCTCAAATACATCCGCATACTGTGTTTTTATAATCTGTAAATCTAGATTGCTGTCTGCTTTTGGGATATCCTTCATATTCTGTTTGCTTCCACAGACATAATGTTATGGAATTGTACCTTTATTAAGTCCATTGCCTGAACTGCTTTTATACCTAGTAACGGTATGTGGTCACCACCCTGCAGCACTGTAAATTGGGCTCTATAACTCTTTCTGTTGCATGGGTTACTAACCTTCAGTTTGCATGTCCCAAGAGGTTTCAGTATCGTTTTGTTGTACATCATAAGTACCTTATCAGTAGGTTCAATGAACACCTGTTCATTTAGTAGATCCTCCGGTATGACATTGCAACTTGCTCCACAGTCCAACTGAAATCTAATGGGTTCGTCATTTAATAAAAGAGTTGCAAACAGTTGTCTTGTATCTTTAGGTTCTGGCTGTCTGACTGTATTGACATTCTCTGTTGCAGACTGTAGCTGTATCCATGTAATATCTTCTGCACTGTCTACTGTTATTGTCCTGTGTCACACTATGAATTTCTCTGTGCTTTTTAAAGGGCTTAGGTCTGCAGAGAGCTGCGAAATGATTCATCTTACCACAGGTCCTGCAGCTTTGTCCATATGCTGGACACTTCTCTTTGTCTCTCTCATGTCTTCTGCCACAGTATCTGCATTGGACTGTTCTCGCTGGGTGCTCTGCTTTTCCTCTCATGGTTACTGCATGTACTGGCTCCTCAGTGGTGTCTGCCATCATCTTCAGGCTGTCTCTTGTTAGCTCTGCAGCTCTGCTTATTTGCATGCATTTCTCTAGGGTTAACTCCTCCTCTCTCAGCAGTCTCTCTCTTAGCTGTGGCTCTCTGATGCCGCACACTATTCTATCTCTGATAAGAGAGTCTCTGATCTCTCCAAAACTGCATGTTGCTGCCAGTCTTTTCAGCTCAGTCACATATGCGTCTATATTCTCTCCCATCTCCTGATTACTGGTGAAAAACTTAAATCTTTCCACTGTCTCATTCTTCTTGGGGTCACAGTGCTTATCAAATGCCTGTACAATGTCTGCCAGACTGTCCGTACCGTCCTGGATCAGGGTCTGAGCAAGTTCTCTGCCTTTTTCTCCAATCAGATAGTAGAAGAGCTTCACCTTACGCTTCTGATCATTGGTGTCTACTATAAGATCCACATACAGAGTAAACTCCTCCTTCCAATGTCTCCAGGTCTGCGATAGATTTGAGGACATGATGTCTAGTCTCTGAGGAGGTTTTAATGCGGTCTCCATAATGCTGTACTGTGGGCACTGTACTTACAGTTGAGCTTTGTACCACAAGCTGCCTGGATTGTCTGTCCACTTGTTCTTTATAGGTTCAGCCCTGCTGCCACCATGTTCTGTTTCTTGCTTATGCCTCTGACACGATTGTGGTAACGGGTTACTTTATTGTGTGCAGGTTCTCTCAGCCACATTACATGAATGCTTCCTGTCTGCTGCTCTTACCAACGAGTCCCTCCTCTCTATCCTCTGAATACATCCAGGTAGTGAGACCCCTAGAGGCGGCTCAGCATATAACATATTGCTACAGCACGGTCCTGTACTTTGCGCACCCTCGTGCACACGTCTTGTACGGTCCTGTACTCTGTGTGCCCTCATGCACACGCATTGCACTGTCCTCTACTCTGTGTGCGCTCGTGCACACACCGTGCACTGTCCTGTACTCTGTGTACTCTCGTGCACACGCCTTGCACTGTTTCGTACTCTGCGTATTCCCGTGTCCACGCTTTGCACACTTCCACTTCCTGCGTCCTCCCATCTTCTGTGAGCCGGCCACCTGATTCCCGCAGTCGTGGTACTTCACTCCCCTCGGTCTGCCCCTGACGCTCCCTGTATAGGGGTGTGGTCCTCACTAGGTCAGCTCGCCAAGGGTGGGTTGGTATCACGACCCAGAGGGTCCACTCCAGGAGTCGTCACAGTACAGTTAGGTCCATAAATATTTGGACAGAGACAACATTTATCTAATTTTGGTTCTAGACATTACCACAATGAATTTGAAACAAAACAAATCAGATGCAGTTGAAGTTCAGACTTTCAGCTTTCATTTGAGGGTATCCACATTAAAATTGGATGAAGGGTTTAGGAGTTTCAGCTCCTTAACATGTGCCACCCTGTTTTTAAAGGGACCAAAAGTAATTGGACAGATTAAATAATTGTAAATAAAATGTTCATTTCTAGTACTTGGTTGAAAACCCTTTGTTAGCAATGACTGCCTGAAGTCTTGAACTCATGGACATCACCAGACACTGTTTTCCTTCTTTTGATGCTCTGCCAGGCCTTCACCGCGGTGGTTTTCAGTTGTTGTTTGTTTGTGGGCCTTTCTGTCTGAAGTTTAGTCTTTAACAAGTGAAATGCATGTTCAATTGGGTTGAGATCAGGTGACTGACTTGACCATTCAAGAATATTCCACTTCTTTGCTTTAATAAACTCCTGGGTTGCTTTGGCTTTATGTTTTGGGTCATTGTCCATCTGTAGTATGAAACGACGACCAATCAGTTTGGCTGCATTTGGCTGGATCTGAGCACACAGTATGGCTCTGAATACCTCAGAATTCATTCGGCTGTTTCTGTCCTGTGTCACATCATCAATAAACACTAGTGACCCAGTGCCACTGGCAGCCATGCATGCCCAAGCCATCACACTGCTTCCGCCATGTTTTACAGATGATGTGGTATGCTTTGGATCATGAGCTGTACCACGCCTTCGCCATACTTTTCTCTTTCCATCATTCTAGTAGAGGTTGATCTTGGTTTCATCTGTCCAAAGAATGTTCTTCCAGAACTGTGCTGGCTTTTTTAGATGTTTTTTAGCAAAGTCCAGCCTAGCCTTTTTATTCTTGATTCTTATGAGTGGCTTGCACCGTGCAGTGAACCCTCTGTATTTAATTTCATGCAGTCTTCTCTTTATGGTAGATTTGGATATTGATACGCCTACCTCCTGGAGAGTGTTGTTCACTTGGTTGGCTGTTGTGAAGGGGTTTCTCTTCACCATGGAGAGTATTCTGCGATCATCCACCACTGTTGTCTTCCGTGGGCGCCCAGGTCTTTTTGCATTGATGAGTTCACCAGTGCTTTCTTTCTTTCTCAGAATGTACCAAACTGTAGATTTTGCCACTCCTAAAGTTGTAGCAATTTCTCGGATGGGTTTTTTCTGTTTTTTGCAGCTTAAGAATAGCTTGTTTCACCTGCATGGAGAGCTCCTTTGACCGCATGTTTCCTTCACAGCTAAACCTTCCAAATGCAAACACCACACCTCAAATCAACACCAGCCCTTTTATCTGCTTAATTGAGAATGATATAATGAAGGGATTGCCCACACCTGTCCATGAAATAGCCTTGGAGTCAATTGTCCAATTACTTTTGGTCCCTTTAAAAACAGGGTGGCACATGTTAAGGAGCTGAAACTCCTAAACCCTTCATCCAATTTTAATGTGGATACCCTCAAATGAAAGCTGAAAGTCTGAACTTCAACTGCATCTGATTTGTTTTGTTTCAAATTCATTGTGGTAATGTCTAGAACCAAAATTAGATAAATGTTGTCTCTGTCCAAATATTTATGGACCTAACTGTATAATCAGGCCCTGGAGCCCGCTGGTACCACAGCCACAACTCAAAAGAAGTTACTCTTTTTGTGGAAAAAACAGATACGGATTATGTCCTTAATGAAATCTATGGATACCCAGCTGTCTGCCTTGCAGTCCTCTGACCCCTGGAATGCTTCCCAGTTGACCAGCCTCACTCAACAATGCGACACCCAGACCCATATCCTCAATTATATGGCGTCGGTAGATAATCAGCTCCTTTCCCTACAATCCGTAGCCTCAGTTTCGGCCCAAGCCTCGGTCTCGCACCCGCTGCCGCGCTTATGCTACCCACCCTGATATATTGGAAGCTGTGTCGGGGGTTTTTGAACCAATGCCGTTTACATTTTGAGCTCGTGCCGCAGCAATACCCCACCAATCGTGCTAAAATAGCCTTTATAGTTTCCCACTTAGAGGGGGAGGCGTTCGCATGGGTGAATCCCCTCTGGGAACGTGATGATCCACTCGTCTCCCAACTCTCCACCTTTTTGGACACCTTCTGTAAGGTGTTTGATGAGCCGGGTCGTCTGGCTTCTACCACAGAGTCCCTCTTCAACCTCCATCAGGGTACTCTATCGGTAGGACAAAATGCCATCCATTTTCGCACGTTGTCCTCTGAATTCGGTTGGAACAATGAGGCCTTCGTAGGGTCTTTTGGCGTGGCCTATCCTTTCGCATCAAGGACGAACTGGCGAGTCGGGATACCCCTACTTCTTTAGAGGATCTAATCTCTCTTGCGACACGCATTGATTTGTGGTTCCAAGAGCATGCCCGTGAGGCAGCCAGAGAGAGAAGGCTTTATCGTCTCTCCTAGACCACCCGCAGTCCTCTCTATTCACTGTCTTCTTCTGTGTGCCCCATATCTGAGCCTATGCAAGTGGACCGTTTCAAGAAGGGTGAACGGTGTCGCAAGGAGAGGCTTGCACTAGGACTTTGTTTTTACTGTAGGAGTCCCTCTCATCTCCTCCGTTCCTGTCCAGAGAAGTCGGGAAACTTCTCCGCCTAGGATTGGTAGGAGAGGCCTCCCTAGGTATACATGATTCCTCTCCTCCCCTGAACGTGTCTGTTTTGCTGAATTTTGGTTCTAAGCATTACTCTAAAGAGGCTTATATAGATTCTGGCGGGGCAGGGAACTTTATCAGACTCGAGGAGGTTAAAAAATACCAGATTCCTGTCAGATGACTACTCGGCTTTCAGTTTCAGTCAACGGTAAACCCTTGCAGGAGACCGTTATTCAGCTCACCGAAGAAATTGAGCTGCAGATTGGAGCTCTGCACCGAGAGAAGATTTCCTTCCACGTCATGTCGTCTATGTCTCACACGCTTCTTCTTGGTCTCCCTTGGTTACAGACTCATGAACCGACTTTGGACTGGCGATCCAGCGATGTAATCCATTGGGGACCGTCCTGTCAGAAGAAGAGCCTACTACCCGTCCATCCGCTGAATTCCGCCTGTCCGTCCTTGGCACCTACAAGTCTGCCTTCGGCTTATTGGTCCTTCGCTGATGTCTTCGACAAAAAGGAGGCCGAGACTCTGCATCCTCACTGACCATACGACTGTCCGATTGACCTTGTCCCTGGCTCTACTTCACCCAGGGTAGAATATATCCGCTATCTCCTGCCGAGACTCAAGCCATGTCAGAGTATATCCAGGAGAACCTTGCCAGAGGTTTCATCCGTAAGTCCTCCTCACCCGCAGGAGTGGGATTTTTCTTTGTCAAACAGAAGGATGGCTCCCTCCGTCCCTGCATAGACTACCAAGGGCAGAACGATATTACAGTCAAGAACAAGTACCCACTACCATTAGGCCCTGAGCTCTTTGACCAGCTAAGGGGAGCTCGAATTTTCACCAAACTGGATCTACGTGGGGCCTACAACTTGATCCGTATTCGTCCCGGCGACAAGTGGAAGACTGCCTTTAACACCTGAGACTAGAGTTGAGCGAAACAGGTCAGTCAGATTCATAAGTCGCCGACTTTGGACAAAGTCGAGTTTCGCAGGCCGAAACCCGACCATAGCGTGAGGTCGGCCATGCGGTCGACAAAATGAGGGCCAGAGTAGGGTTTCCCAGAATGCTTGCAGGTGCCTTTTTTCAACCAATGAGCAAGGACGTATACTGTGGGCAACGAGATGACATGTGCAGCGTCACCCAGCATCTTAAAGAAGGGCATTGCAGTGATTGGCTTGCTTTGGGGGGTGTCATAGTGTCTATAAAAGCCCTGACCGCTGACCTCCATTTTACTTCTGGCGATCTTAACAGTAGGGAAAGGTTGCTGTTTATCAGTAGGGAGAGAGTTAGGGCTGGAAAGAGTTCTTCTGTGCTTGTGCTGATAGCAATTGTGCTGTACAGTTAGTGTGCAATGACAGGGGAGGATTTTCTTGTGTGCAGCAGCGCTGGTTATTAGGCTGCATAATAGCTGTATTGCTGTGTGTACACTGCTGTGCAGACTGCTTTTTACACAGCGCTAATACTTTTATTCTTTTTTTCTGCAGTTACCGAGTGTTCATTTTTTCACACACCGTATAGAGCTGTATGCTCCGCACAAACTACCATGTACCGGCTGGTATCACGAACAAATACATGCTGACTATCTGTGTGTGACTCCGGAAATAAATGCGGAGATTTAAATTTTTCCCTACACCATATACAGCTGTATGCTTCTGATACAGTACCGTATTTCTGCTGTTTTTTTTACGGTCAAATCCATACGGAGTGGGCATCTGTGTGTGACTCCGGAAATATATACGGAGATTTAAGCTTTCCCCTACACCGTATACAGCTGTCCGCTTCTGATACAGTACCGTATATCTGCTCTTTGTATTACGGTCAAAACCATACTATACTGAGTGAGCGTCTGTGTGTGACTCAGGAAATATAAACGGAGATTTAAATTTTCCCCTACACCGTATACAGCTTTATGCTTCTGATACAGTACCATTCTTCTGCTTTTTGTATTACGGTCAAATCCATACTGAGTGAGCGCCTGTGTGTGACTCCGGAAATATATACAGAGATTTAAATTTTTCCCTACACCGTATACAGCTGTACGCTCATCATACAGTACCATATACCTGCTGGTATTTTTGGTACATTTTCCCAAACATGAGGAAGTATGGTGGAAGAGGCCCGGACGTGGGCGGGGGGGGCCAGCTGGTACTGATGGTGGTGGTGGTGCATCTGCTAGTAGTGCCAAAAGCACAATAGCATCTAAGGCAGGAGGTGTTGAGCCTGCATCATCGTCTGGCTCCAGAAGGCCTGGAAGGCTCCCTTTTCTGGGAGTAGGTAAACCGCTTTTAAAGCCGGAGCATCAGGAACAGGTTTTGGCTTACATTGCCGAAACAGCCTCCACCTCTATCGCCTCCTCTTCTGAAGTTTCAAAAAATGCAAGCACTGAGTCATCAGTCCAGACTCCTGGTCAGGAACAACACCTTTCCTTGTGTCCTCCACCCCCACCAAAAGTGAAGGATGCAGAAGGCCACACTTCAGATTACTCCCTGGAGCTCTTTTCACATACTATGCCTGGGTTATCAAGTGAAATCCTGAATTCCCCAGTCCAAGATGAATATGACATGGAGTGCACTGATGCACAGCCACTGCTATATGATTCTGCTGGTACATTCACCCAGAGCACTGCTTTGCCCTCGCAGTCTACTGAGCCAGATTCTGACGCTGATGAAACTCAGGTGCCCCTTCCCGCATACTATACCACCTTACACGGTGACACAGAGGAAGGTGCAGATGAAATTGAAGAGGAGGTGATGGATCACCCAGTTTTTGACCCGGATTGGCATCCATTGGGGGAAGAGGGTGCCACTGGCAACAGCTCAGAAGAGGAGGAGGATCCGCAGCAGGCATCGATATCACAGCTGTGTTTATCTGGCAGGCCTGTAGCAGTCCAAAAACTTGTTAAAAAAACAAAAAGAGTTGCAGGACAGCTTGGCCAGACGTTCAAATTAGCACAGCGTGCAAGCCCTGAAAATTTATCCCATAGTAGGAAGAGTGCAGTGTGGCACTTTTTTGACCAAAATTCTATTGATGAGGCAAAAGTTATCTGTAAGAAGTGCGGAAGGACCTTTAGCCGAGGGAAAAATCTCCGAAATTTGAATACCAGTTGCATGCTTAGACATTTAAACATCATGCACTTACAAGCGTGGACTACAAAACCTCAGGTAGCACACTTGCACCTGCTCCGACTGAAGGTAGCCAGCAACGCTACATCGCTTCCCCCTCTGTAAGCCCACCGGTTAGCACACCACCAGCAAGAAATGTTGAGGTGTCGTCGCAAGGCCAAAGCAGTCAGGAAATCACAATGTTTTTCCAACGAAAGACTGAATCTAGGCTATCACCACCACCACCATCACCATCACCAACCCCCTCTCAGTCCACCATGTCCACCGCTAGTTCCACCATTTGCAGCTCTCAACTCCAGGTCACCCTAGCAGAGACTCTGAGTAGGACAAGAAAGTACTCATCCTCTCATCCGTGAGGTGGAGGAAGAAGAAGAGGAGGAGGATGAGGGGGATGATTATTTTGGGGAGGAGGATGCTTCTCAGGGGCAAGAGAAAATGTTGGCATGCCAAGGTCAGGTACAGGGTTTGTGCGTGACTGGAGGGATGTGGATTTGGCAGAAAGTGCTCCTCCACCCACCACTGGCAGTGCATCATTGACACCTGGAACATTGGCCCACATGTGTGATTTTTCTCTTGCGGATCCTAAAAAGGGACCCCACATTGCCAAAATTATGAAGGATGACGACTACTGGTTGGCCAGCATCCTTGATCCACGCTATAAAGGCAAATTACAGAACATCATGCCACAGGAGAATCTAGAGGTAATATTGGAGAACAAACAAGTAACTCTGATAAACCGTGTGTTAGAGGCATTCCCAGCACACAGCAGCGGTGCAGGTTCTACCACGAGCCGTACTGGGCAACATGGAAGAGGTGTTTGAGTCGCACGTAGCCAGGGCTTGTGGAGTACTCTGCACCGAGCCCGTTCACTTCACTGGGGGATGTCACGTGGGTAGCACAGCTCGGTCCGTTGCCCTGGGTGCTCACTAAAAGGGGAATATTTACCGGGGATGATAGAAATGTTCGTGATGCCACCTGTGGTTCCTGGTCAGGGTGACCAGCGCTGCAGGGTGGATCCTCTGAGGGTTTTGGGCAGCAAGGTGTTAAGTCTCCCACAGGCGAGACTGATCCCTCAGGTATATGGCGGTGTAAGGGTGCAGGAGCAATAATCCAGACACACACAAGACAGTCTCTTTCTGTACCTTTACTGATTGTGAAGTTGCAGGCACGACCCGGGAAGCTGTCAGGGTGGAGGATGCATGTCCAGTAGACCACTGAGTAGGTGTAGGGCCTCCTTACGTCTTTAGGTGTTTGAGTTCCTAACTTGCATAAAACAAAGTTTAACTCTGTTCTCTTTGCTACGCCAGGCTGATCTTGTGGTGGAGCCTTCTTGTGGACAGAACTAAGTCTCCATTTGCAGTGCACTGCTAGACTCCTGTTCTCCTGACCCCGGTTACGTATCAGCGCTATTGGGCCCCTGCGATCTGGAATCCAGCAGGGTCTCCGGTTTCTCCCACTAGTCTTGAAGAAGCTAGTAAGCTCGGACCCGGTGTCCGGTAGTGCAGAGTGGAGGTCAGCTATCAATGCTGTCAACCTCTGTCACTCTCTCTTTCTTCTTTCTCCACTTGCCTGTCGCCCTACTCACACCTTTAACATAAGCACAATGGGATAGCAGTTTCTCTCAGTTCTGCTGCTCTTCAGCTCTGCTGCTCTTAGACTGCGGACTGCAGACTGACTGAGCTCTCTGAGACGACTAGATGACTGTCTTCTCTGAGGTGGCTGCACAGCCTGAACTGAACCCAAATCAACTCCTCTCAACTCAACAACAACCACTACTCACTAATCCCATCTCCACACCCTTATATACCTGTGTTCTCTAAAGGGCTCTCTCTGGTGGTACCAGGGAAATGTGGAGTGTGAATGAATATCGGGTGATTGTGAATTACCTTTCATGCATCCTCCAGGGTAACATGTGGCACCAAGCGCAGCTGGGCTACACATCCCCCCTAGTTAATATCAGCACTCCCGGGCTGAAAAAGAAAACAATTTTATAATAACAACAATAACATAACTCTTCCCTTGCGGGAGGTAAGGACACTTGAACGTTTCAATGTATACAAATGCAAGTATAAAAATGTCAAATACTTTCACAGTGCAAATAAATACAGGATACTTGTGGAGGACCCATACCAAACCTCCCACGGTGGTCCTGGGTGCAGGACTTCTTTGCTGCAAACCTCACTCAAGGCCACACCATATGGGTTTTTCTTCTGAGGTAGAATGGCTTACGTAAAACCAAGATGGGGCACCGAGTGCCAACTATTTACAATAAAGTTCTGTGCTGCAAGAGTCCTCAGCACGCAGTCCTTCAAAATAGCATTTCACATATCACTTAACACTTTACCCAACTGGGGTACCATACTTCAAGCATGTAAACATCATCATATAACATTTTCAATAAAGTGCAATTCTTCATAACTTTCTACAGTTCAGTAAACCCTGTCCGGGTCCTACTGGTCTTCTTTAAACATGGCAGCATCTTCCATACCTGCAGCTGGAAGCATACTGTGCGTTCTGTAACGCATCACAATAAGATCGTGTCCTGCTACCGGTGTCTGTGTAGCTACAGTTCTCATTTCAACTCTGACTTTGCGATTTCCTGGAGGCCTGACAGGTGCCTCACCTATGCTTAGGCTCTGCTGCGTTTCCAATGGTGACACAGATGTGCGGTCTAGCTCAGTTGAGAGCGCACTTGCAGTCGCTGCGCTCTTTAGCGTTGCAGAATGGAACGCAGGTGCACGGAGTGGCTCAGTAGGGGGTGCATTTGCAATTGTTGCGCTCTTCAGCGTTGCAGAATGGGACGCAGGATAGAACGCAGGTGCGCGGCCGGGCGCTGATGTGGCTGGGGCCTGGGACGCTGAGACGCGGGGTGCGTTGCCGGCTTCAGGGACTGGGTCGCTGATTCGGGAGACATTCAGGGCATACCACCCCTTAAGACCCCAGTGTCGCGTGTAAGTGACAACATCCCCTTTTAGCAGGTTAGACTCTACATCACAGCAATGAACGAAGATCTTCTGAGAGAGCCTGGGCTCACGTATGAACCCCCAACCTCCTCGGAACTTAGAGGCACACACCGTCCCCTGGCGCCGCGGTTCCCGGAGAGTACCTTTGTCTCGCCGGACGATCTCCTTGTCCGCAAGATTCTGCTCCCGGTACCTCTGGCGAAGCTGCTGTGCCTCTCGCTGCTCCCGCTGCTGCCGCTGCTCATACTCTCGGCGTCGCCACTCATTCTCCTTCTGGGCGGCGTACTCCACGTCGTCCAGGAGCTCCAATTCCTCCCAGTCGATTTCCATCGCTAGTAGCTGGGGATCTTCCTGTGTCCCTACCGGGAGATAGCATTCCGTTGCGGCCTCTGGTTCCAGGCCTAGCTGGCGTTCCGGTCCGGGTAAGGCCTCCTCAGCCTCCTTCCCTCCCACCGCGTCCTCGGCGGAGTCAGGATCAGCTCTTTTGGGGCTGGCCTCCGGTTCTTCCTCAGCCGCTGGTTCCAGTGGTGGCGCAGGTGACGGTTGTGCATCCAGGGGGGAGAGCAGCGCGTCCCACAGCAACCGCTGTTTCAGTGCACGCCAGCTTTGCTCCATCGCCTCCATCTCTGCACGTTGTCGGGCCATATCCCTCAGCGCCTCATCCAATTCATCCACTCTCTGCATTTTCGGGTCGTTCTCCCGACCTGGGGACGGTTCAGGCACAGGCTGCAGCTCTTCAGGGAACGGGTCTGCGCACCGCCATTCCTCCACACAGCGACTCCTGTCCTTCCGCCATCTCACTCCAGGCCAGACTGTGTGTTTCATCTGGAACACTCTGGATTTTTCCATGGAGGCAGGACTTTCGCTTTCTCTTCTTAGCATAGAGGATGAAGAGGAGGTGGATCTCACTTGCAGTGGGGCAGGCTCGGACATTGTAGTAACATTTAGACAGGGCGCCCATTACTTTCGCGCCATGGGGGGGTACGCCCACGAATACACGCCCCTCTTCTTCACCAGCGCCTCAAGGCGCGAATATGGCGGCAAAATGGCGGAAAATGGCGCCAAAATATCAACAAAAACGCAAACAGTCTTTTTCACAAAAACAGTCCATTCCAGGCACACAGGACTCACATATTGCGAGCTTCGTGAGGCCAAAAGATGAGTCGCACGTAGCCAGGGCTTGTGGGGTACTCGGCACCGAGCCCGTTCACTTCACTGGGGGATGTCACGGGTAGCACAGCTCGGTCCATTGCCCTGGGTGCTCACTAAAAGGGGAATATTTACAGGGGATGATAGAAATGTTTGTGACGCCACCTGTGGTTCCTGGTCAGGGTGACCAGCGCTGCAGGGTGGATCCTCTGAGGGTTTTGGGGCAGCAAGGTGTTAAGTCTCCCACAGGCGAGACTGATCCCTCAGGGTATATGGCGGTGTAAGGGTGCAGGAGCGATAATCCAGACACACACAAGACAGTCTTCTCTGAGGTGGCTGCACAGCCTGAACTGAACCCAAATCAACTCCTCTCAACTCAACAACAACCACTACTCACTAATCCCATCTCCACACCCTTATATACCTGCGTACTCTAAAGGGCTCCCTCTGGTGGTACCAGGGAAATGTGGAGTGTGAATGAATATCGGTGATTGTGAATTACCTTTCATGCATCCTCCAGGGTAACATGTGGCACCAAGCGCAGCTGGGCCACACATGTTCGTGGTGCACACAGCCGAAGTGACGTTGGAGACAGGGGTTTCATGACCATGCTGTGGACTGATTTCTCGAGTACCGCTCACACGACTGGTAATACTGAATCGATTGCAACAGACAGGAGACAGCAGTTGTCAACTATAGTTCAAAATTACCTCTCCTTCCCTATCAATGTTCTCCCTCACAGTTCATTCCCCTTTGACTACTGGGCCTGTAAACTGGACACCTGGCCTGAATTGGCACAATATGCCTTACAGGAGCTCGCTTGCCCTGCTGGTAGTGTGCTATCAGAGTTTTCAGTGCTGCTGGATCAATGCTGACAGAAAGAAGAACCTGGCTGTCGACCCAAAATGTAGGTGATCTCACCTTCATTAAAATGAACCATGCCTGGGTTTCAAAGAATTTTGAACCACCTTCCCCTGATGACACATAGGTTGCCAGCAAAATGGCTCATTTTGTCCTCCTCTTACTCCGACTTCTCCAATTCCTCCATTTGCAGCTGCTGAACGTCCAGCCTACACCTCAACATATGCCAGTTTTTCCACCTCCCTAACTGGGCTGTATCCCCCCAGGGCTGGCGTCAGCACCTGAAGCCCCCAGGCAAGTGCCAGGGCCCTAAGCAGGTGGGGGAGCCCACTCGCCGTCAGACACCGGCGTACTATGAGGGATTTGGTGCCAGTGCCGGCGCCCACGAGTGGGCCCCCCTGCTTGCTCAGGGCCCCAGCACTTGCAATACTTACCTCTCCCTGCTCCACCGCTGTGGCATCTTCTGCGTTTCCTGACAGTGACATTCAGGTCAGAGAGCGTGAGGACGTCACGTCTGTTGCGCCCTCTCCCTGAACAGTCACAGTGCAGAGAGCTGGAAGATGGCGACGCTGAGGAGTCCTGAGTAGAGTAGTGCCCAGCGAGGAGAGGTATTTCATTTTTTTTAATGTTTGGAGCAATATATGGGGAGCATTATACACTGGAGAATTATATATGGGGCCCATCATACGCCTGAGCATCATAGATAGGGCCCATTATACACTGGAGCATTATTTATATGGCCCATCATACACTGGAGCATTATAAATGGGGCCTATCATACACTGGAGCATCATATACAGGGCCCATTATACACTGGAGCATCATATATGGGCCCATTATACACTGGAACATCATATATGGGGCCCATTATATACTGGAGCATTATATGGGGCCCATTATATATGGAGCATTATATAGGCCCATCATACACTGGAGCATCATCCATGGGGCCCATCATATACTGGAGCATAATATGGGTCCCATTATATATGGTGCATCATACGGGGCACATTATATATGGAGCATCACATGGAGCCCATTATATATGGCGCATTATATATGGGGACCATTATATTTGGAGCATTATATGCGGCTCATCATACACTGGAGCATCATATATGGGGTTCATTATTTATGGGGCATCATATAAGGCCCTTTATATATGGAGCATCTTATGGAGCACATATGGGTCCTATTCTGTATGGAGCATTATATGGAGCCCATTCTGTATAGAGCAATATATGGGGGCTCATTATTCTGTGTGGTGCACTATGTGGTGCCCATAATACTGTATGGAGAACTATACTGTCTGGTTTTTGAGTTATTGTAGAATTTTCAATACATATCACTCATGTAATGTAAGTAATGAAGTACTTGGCATTGTACTATACCTATATTTCTCTGCCGTATGGGAGCATCATGAATTATGGTATGTGTTAAAGGGGCCCACTGAGACTCTTTCGCCCGGGGCCCACAAAAACCTGGAGCCAGCCTGCCCCCCCACAACTTTAGCCAAATAACCTCCAGTTTTCAATGTGTTACTATTATTATAAAGTAAATTAAGGTTGACAAGCTTAAGTAATAAGAATTGATGTAGTTGGCATTGAAATGGGCTGGTGTATTTGCTGTCCTCCACTCACTGGCGACTTTTATTCCCCATTGACTGGCATTGGGGTCTGGTTTCTGACTCCGACTCGACTTTTTCCGATAGTTTGCCGACTTCGTTTGATTCGACTTTTGGTAAAGACAAGCCGACCAAAACACGACTCGACCCTCCCGGAGGCAAAAGCACTCATCTCTACCCGAGACGGTCACTTGGTCATGCCCTTCTGCCTCTGCAACGCTCCAGCGGTATTCCAGAAGTTCATGAACGATGTCTTCCGGGATATGCTGTACAGTCATGGCCAAAAGTTTTGAGAATGACACAAATATTATATTTTCACATGATCTGCTGCCCTCTGGTTTTTATGTGTGTTTGACAGATGTTTTTATCACAGACAGAAATATAATTGCAAACATATGAGTAACAAAAGCTTATATTGACAGTTAGAATCAGTTAATGCAGCAAGTCAATATTTGCAGTGTTGACCCTTCTTCTTCAGGACTTCTGCAATTCTCCCTGGCATGCTCTCAATCAACTTCTGGACCAAATCCTGACTGATGGCAGTCCATTCTTGCACAATCAATGCTTTCATTTTGTCAGAATTTTTAGGTTTTTGTTTGTCCACCCGTCTCTTGATGATTGACCACAAGTTCTCAATGGGATTAAGATCTGGGGAGTTTCCAGGCCATGGACGCAAAATCTCTATGTTTTGTTCCCTGAGCCATTTAGTTATCACCTTTGCTTTATGGCAAGGTGCTCCATCATGCTGGAAAAGGCATTGTTGATCGCCAAACTGCTCTTGGAAGGTTGGGAGAAGTTGCTCTTGGAGCACATTCTGGTACCATTCTTTATTCATGGCTGTGTTTTTAGGCAAGACTGTGAGAGAGCCGATTCCCTTGGCTGAGAAGCAACCCCACACATGAATGGTTTCAGGATGCTTAACAGTTGGCATGAGACAAGACTGGTGGTAGCGCTCACTTTGTCTTCTCCGAATGAGGCGTTTTCCTGATGTCCCAAACAATCAAAAAGGGGATTTATCAGAGAAAATAACTTTACCCCAGTCCTCAGCAGTCCACTGCCTGTACCTTTTGCAGAATATCAGTCTGTCCATGATGTTTTTTCTGGAGAGAAGTGGCTTCTTTGCTGCCCTCCTGAGACCAGGCTTTGCTCCAAGAGTCTCCGCCTCACAGTGCGTGCAGATGCACTCACACCTGCCTGCTGCCATTCCTGAGCAAGCTCTGCACTGCTGGTAGCCCGATCCCGCAGCTGAAACTCTTTTAAGGGACGGTCCTGGCGCTTGCTGGTCTTTCTTGGGCGCCCTGGAGCCTTTTTGGCAACAATGGAAGCTCTCTCCTTGAAGTTCTTGATGATGCGATAGATTGTTGACTGAGGTTTGCACCTCAGTCAACAATCTATCGCATCATCAAGAATTTCAAGGAGAGAGGTTCCATTGTTGCCAAATAGGATCCAGGGCGCCCAAGAAAGACCAGCAAGCCCAGGACCGTCTCTTAAAATCTTTCTAGCTGCGATACTCTTCCCTGTTAGGCCATTTTTTGTGCATTGCAATGATGACTGCACGTGTTTCTTTAGAGATAACCATGGATAACAGAACAGAAACAATGATGCCAAGCACCAGCCTCCTTTTAAATTGTCCAGTGGTGTCATTCTTACTTAATCATGACAGATTGATCTCCAGCCATGTCCTCATCAACACCCACACCTGTGTTAATGGAGCAATCACTGAAAAGAGGTTAGCTGGTCCTTTTAAGGCAGGGCTGCAATGATGTTGAAATGTGTTTTGGGGGATAAAGTTCATTTTCTAGCCAAATATTGACTTTGCAAGTAATTGCTGTTAAGCTGATCACTCTTTATAACATTCTGGAGTATATGCAAATTGCCATTAGAAATAGTGAAGCAGTAGACTTTGTAAAAATTAATATTTGTGTCATTCTCAAAACTTTTGTCCATGACTGTACTTCTGCATGGTAGTCTACCTGGACAATATCCTCGTTTTTTTCTCCAGATCTGTTTGCTCACAGGAAGAACGTGAGTCAAGTACTTCTGTGTTTGAGGGAGAACCGCCTTTATGCCAAGATCGAGAAATGTGTCTTTGAGCAAACGTCCTTTCCATTCTTGGGGTACATTATCTCAGATTCTGGGCTACGCATGGATCCAGTGAAAGCGTCTGCAGTTCTCGATTGGCCCCAGCCCCATGGAGTGAAGGCAATTCAGCGTTTCCTTGGCTTGGCAAACTACTATCGGCAGTTTGTTACACATTTCTCCTCTTTGGTTTGTCCTATCTCATCTCTTATCCGCAAAGGAGTGAACCCAAACGCTTGGCCCCCTGAGGCAGAGAACGCCTTCCAATCTTTGAAGCAGTCCTTTGCTTCTGCTCCAGCACTTCATCATCCTGAGGTTAGTAAACCTTTCACTCCCGAGGTGGACGCATCTTCTACCGTGGCCAGCGCAGTCCTTTTGCAGAGTCTTCTTCAGGACACTTAGTCACCTGTGGCTTCTTTTCTAAAGCATTCTCCCCGACTGAGCGAAATTACTCCATCGGTGACAAAGAGCTATTGGCCATTAAGTTGGCCTTGGAAGAATGGAGATACTTGCTAGAAGGCGCCATACATCCATTCAAGATCTTCATGGACCATAAGAACTTGGCTTACATCCAGTCTGCACAAAGACTCAATCCTCGGCAAGCCAGGTGGTCTTTGTTCTTCGCCCGTTTCGACTTTGAACTCCATTTTCGGTCTGGCAATAAAAACATCAAAGCTGGTGCGTTATCGAGATCTTTCCAGTTGACTGATACTGAAGAGGAATCTTCTCATATCATCGATCCGTCCAAGATAATTACCGTGGCTCCTGTCAAGATGATCATGGAAAACAAAAAACTTTCTGCATATCTTTATATTTATATTGAACCTGTATTATTATTTTTCATTTTTGTGTGGGATTTTTCATATTGATTGACTCAACATTTGTCATGAATTTGGAAGCAAGGGAGTCATCATGGAGAGGCCAGGTTGATTGTGTCTTTGGCAATTCTGATTCAGTAGTTACACAGGACAGCTCCTTCCGGGACTTAACCCAGGATATTGTTAATCTTCATAAGGCATTGACTAAAACTTGGTGGAATGTTAAAAGTTTGGAGGAGTACAATAAATTGGGTATTGTTCCTAGGGGACTTAGGATCAAACTTTTTCCCGCTTGGGAAGCGGATCCTGATGTCAAACACATTTGGGAGGCTGGTCTTTTGAAATGTTCATTCTTTTTGATTAATTTACTTATTGAACATGACCAAAAATTTCTATCAAAGTTGAAAGAGGATATTAAAGACAAAGAAGCTAAACTTGTTACCTATGATGATACCAGTTTAGTTAAACCATTTCAGCAACATTTGAAAGAAACTATTGATAAATTTGAAAAAGAGATTATTCAAAAAAAGAGAAGTAAATTTCAACATGATAAAGGTGATTTTGACAACAAACAGATTTTTAAGTGGACACATCATGGCAATAGAAGATTCAATAGATACAGTGGTGACAGAAATCCACAAGGCACGACAGCCAATTCCACTGTCTCGTTTGGAGGTGAATCCTCTGTGAGTGATTTTTTATCATCAGGCACAAGCGATCAAGAAAGCATACCAGGCGAGGCCGGCGGAAGCAACTCACATTTCAGAAGGAGGGGGCGACGTTACAAGGTATGGTCCCCCACTCACAAGAGGGAGTTGAGACAACACAAGAAGAAATGAGGTCACAAGGGGCTGTCTCCATTGCACAAACAAGCATCGAGACAACACAGGAGGACATGAATACTTCTGAGTCCATGGGCAGTACAGGTAATTTACAGATCATTAACCTGTCTGATTATGTTTTATCGGACATGGAAAAATCACTTTTGTCTAAAGGTCTTTCATTTGCTCCTATCGGAACATTAGATAAATTCACCTTGACTAAAGACCTTTATTTGTTTTGTAGACAGTTGATCTTCAAGTTATTATATCATCAACCTTCAATGATTGAGTCAATGCCGCAAGATGAGAGACAGGTCTTCAATGATCTTCTTGAATTAGAGGAAAACGATAATCCAGGTAAGAGATTTGATCATCTTTGGCGTTTGCCTTCACAGGCCACACCTGCGCTTTCGCTCTTTCCCACTATTCAAATCTTTTTTGATGTTGTCAGTAGGGAGATTTCCAAGCTGAACGTCAATAAGAACCAATGTGAAAATCTGGCCTCCAGAGAGAGACTTGCTTTGTCTACTCTCAGAAATAATCCATCTTTTATTATAAAGGAGGCTGATAAGGGAGGAAATATTGTGTTGTGGCCTATTGATATGTACACACAAGAAGCCAAACACCAACTTAATGATGTGTCTTGTTATCAGATTCTGCCTTCAGATCCTACAGAAGTGTTTAAGAAGAAAATTGATCTTTTGCTCTTATCTGCTCGACAGAATGGAATCTTGAGCAAAAAGGAATTCACCTTTCTTACCACCAACCATCCGGTTGTTCCAACTTTGTATTTGCTTCCAAAGGTGCATAAGTCACTACAGCAGCCACCAGGTGGGCCCGTTGTGGCGGGTATTGGTGGTCTTTATGAACGACCTTGCATTTATTTAGATAATTTTTTACAGCCCCTTGTTGGCTCATTGGGTTCATTCATTCAAGACACGTCTCATTTGATTTGGTTATTACAGGATCTAACAATACCACAAGAGACCATCCTTGTAACAATGGATGTTGAATCATTGTATACTTGTATTGGACACATGGAGGGTCTGGAAGCGGTCTCTTTTTTCCTTAATCGTCAGATCATGGGTGATCATAGACATCATTCTTTCTTATTGGACTTGTTACTTTTCGTCCTGTCCAATAGTTATTTCACATTTGATCGCGTTTTTTACAAACAAACTACTGGCACCGCCATGGGAGCTCGCTGTGCCCCCGCTTACGCCAACCTTTTTTAGGTTGGTGGGAGGAGACTCTAGTGACACGTCGTCTGTTTTCTGTGCCAGCGCATTTCGCTGGCACAGATACATAGACGACATTCTGTTGCTATGAACGGGATTGAAGGATGAATGTGTTTCATTCATATCCCATCTCAATGACAATGCCTTGAACATTTCTTTGACAGCTTCTTTCTCAGATGAATCAATCGATTTCCTTGATCTAAAAATCTTCAAGAAGGGGACTAGCATACAGACGAATCTACATCGGAAAATAACAGCAACCAATAATTTACTTCATTATTTCAGCTTCCACCCACATCATCTGCGGAATAACATCCCTAAAGGACAATTTTTAAGGGTAAGACGCAACTGCACCACCGATGTTGATTTTCGTCAGGGAGCCAAAGAATTAACTAATCGGTTCAAAGATAGGGTTATCCCCGCAGGGTCATTTCAAAGGCTTTTGAAGTTTCCCGGACTAGTGATCGATCATCCCTTTTGAAGCCCAGGGTTCGTAACACCTTTAGTAATGTCAACATAATTACACCTTATAATAACCATTGGCGTGAAATACAGGGTATCTTAAATAAACATTGGGGAATCCTTGGTAGCGATCCTAAGCTAAAACCTTTCATTTCTGATAAACCTAAATTGATTGCCAAAAAGGCTAAAAATCTTAAGGAATATCTTACTTCAAGTCATTTTAAACGACCAACTACCAAGATTGGGACAGGCCACAGATTGATTGGCTCTTATCCTTGTGGAGGATGTACCATCTGCCCCTACATGATTGCCTCTGATCATATTACTGTTCCCATTCATCCTGGCCTGATTAAAACAAAATTTTACTCCAATTGCAGGACAAGAAATGTGGTTTATCTTTTAATCTGTTCTTGTCCAAAAATATATGTCGGGCAGACGAGCCAAAAAATCCTACGTAGGGTCCAACAACATGTTTCTAATATTAGCAAGGCCAAAATCGACAGCGATAGGGGCAAGCCAATTTCATCAGTGGCCTCACATTTCTTGGAGCATCTTAAGTCTAGAAATCGAGACATACGTATCATGATAGTTGATTTCCTACAAGGTAGCATTCTGTCATGGGTGCATCGCCACGAAGATCGTCGCGATTGCACATTCTGACTTCTCGCAGCTGAGTTGCTGTTACTTTGTGTTTGGTAGTGAGGGAGTTAATTTTACCTAGCTCTTTGCTAAGACTAGGTCCAGCCTCGCCCGGCTGCTTTTGATTATGCACTAATTAGCTTCCTTTATATACCTGCCAGTCTGCTTAGGAGTTGCCGGTGAAAGCTTACATGCAGACCAGCAGATTGGATCAGGTTATGAGAAGACTTAAGCTAAGAGTTCCTTTGTGGTTTCTCCTCTCCTCGCTTATAGTTTATCTCCTAGACCATTTGTGTTCCCTCTGTGTTTAAGTGTTGTATGCAAGACAGTATTTACTTTATCCCCTGTCTGTCTCGTTTGTCTTTACTGTTTGTTAAGCAGTGACCTGCCTATTCCCTGTGTGGTAATCAGGGTCCTTCTGAGGACTAGATTACAGTGGTCAGGGACTTATAGGAGACAGGGTTACGTTGGCGGCCTGGACCTCTGTACCATTAACAGTACCTCCAGGTAGAGGGACTAGTCAGGACCCCAGTTTAGGGTCAGCATAGACCCCGGTCCACCTCCAGCCTGTGACAGCGTAATACGTCTTCAGGATTCACCCACAGTACAACGGATATTATGTCAGGTAATACTATACTTTATGTACATGTTGATATTACCTATTCATATGTTATATTGTATGTTGTCCCTCTTGGTATTGATTACTGACATTATATATATATCTGTGATACAGCGTGACACATTCGGGGTGGAAACCCCACCAAGGAATTGCTTCGCAGGGAGGCACGCTGGATTTACAATCTTAATAGTATGGCCCCCAATGGACTCAATGAAGAGTTACTCTTTTCTGGTTTCTATGGCTAATTTTCTTAATACCTATGACTACATATATATGACATTTCTCCCCCATTTTTTCCATCCTTGTAGATCTTCATCATATTGGTCAAGCTCAACACTATATCTCATTTTTGACCAGTGAGTCCGCTTACGAAGATTTTATGAGGATTTCATTTTCATGTATTGTGGAATTCATCTTGGAATCATTAAACCTATGGATCATTTGGGTGTTCTCAATCCCAAACAACAAGTGGACACTCTTTCTCACTGGATGTTTTTTTTTTTGTCATATCTGAGACTTGGATACTTCAAGATATGGTTGGCTTTACTATGTTTTGTCCTCACTGGCTCTTATCCATTTGCAGCACCATTTGATATTTGGCTTCTTTTTCTTTGATTGTCTTTTGTGAACCATTTGCAGCACCATGTGTTTTTTGGCCTTGATTATGGCATATTGAGCATTCGATCAGTTGATTGCTGCCCATGGAATCCGGCATATTTTCTATACTAAACAAAACAAATTTTGTTCTGTTTGTGCATTTATTTACACGACACGAGATTCCTCTACTTTATAAAATATGCCCATTATTTGCATGTATATACTTACCATATGTTCTCTGTAATAAAACATCCATGTGCTTTTTTTCTAATTATTATAAACTTAGTTGCATTATTGTGTACCAAATGTATGCTATTTTCCAGTTGAACATTTTCAGCTATGTGCCTTCAAATTATCATACGTTATGTATCTCATATTGCGCAAGCACTGTTTTTTGTGTGGATGCATGGGTGTCTGCATCCAATGTTATCTCATATTTGACTTGGGTGTCAATATTCATGTGCGCAATTCCTGATTTAGGAGCAAGATTTCATGGCAAGTGTTCTACTACTATACACTGAGGCGCATGCGCTCATATTGTGTTTTTTTTTGTTTGTACGTCTGTATCTTATGTTATTCTACATATTTTTTATTATGTTCGTCCGACTATCATCATGTATTTGCGCTGGGAAACAGACGCACGAGCAGTTTTATCCCTCATTATAACTTTATTCACACCATTGCGTATTTTATAACAACAACATGGTCGCAAACCATGTTTATTTTTTCCTTGGTCACATTTGTGGAATCGCTCAACTAAATGGCAAGTGTTAGACCGTTACATACCATATTTCATGATTTGCATGCGCTTATATCGTCTTTGTGATGTTTGCATGTTTGTATTCTATGTCACTTTACATTTTTCATCATGTTTGTCTGACTATCATCTATGCGCTTGCGCTGGGAAACTGACGCATGCGCGGTTCAATTCCTCAGTACAACTTTATTCATATCATTGCATCTTCACAATAACAACATGGCCGCTACCATGCCTGTTTCTCCTTCGGCTGCATTGGTGAGTCGTCTAATGAAATGAAATTATCTCACACGTGATCTGTTATGTACCACATAAATAGGCGCCAGGGGCATGTCTGATTTAGCACTGCATTTTGCCCTTGAGAAAGCCACAGCTTGTGGCGATACGAGTGGGGTCATGCCCCCCTCCCTTCCCCGCTCCTCACAGCTCATTTGGCTGTTTCAATCTCCAACTTACAGGCCTGCCTGACTGCATTTTGCAGGCTGGTGATCCATTTTCAGGCTGAACATTGCATTTGCATTCATTTCTTTTCATGTTCATGGTGCTGCAAATGGTCATGGTAACTATTTTGTTATTATATAGATAGTTGTAAGTGTATATATTTATGCCTTATATATGAGCATTTGCTGTGCGGGAGTTGGCAACTATTTTGTTATCATATAGATAGTTGCAAGTGTATATATTTATTCCTTTAAAAAGTACAATTTTTATTATGATAGCTTAAAATACACCAAACCCAGTGAAGGTATAACTTAACGTTTATACCAATAAAAACTACACTGTCAGATACCCTATAGTAGTCCTTATCTGTAACCTACCTTGCCGTGGAGGTTGGCACCCTAAAAGTTGCGATATGGTGCCCCCACTCAACGTAGGCTCTCCCTAGCTCCCCTATCTGTCCCTCCAATAAAGGTGGGAAAACAATTAACAATAGTAAGAAATGAAGGGAGTCTTGAAACTTATACAGTATCTGGCAGAAAAACAGATAATATAATACCCATATCATGCATCAATAAATCCACATCGCTGTATTATACTAATGCCCAAGATTATTGTCTATTAGTCAGAAAAAAATCTCTGTCACAATGCAGATGTAATTATATCAAAGAGACCACCTTAATGTATCAATATAGCAGATATGGCAGATTAGTAGCCTATAGTTTCATCAAAGAGCATAAAGTTGGAACTTAGCATGAGATGAGTGACCCCGACGCGTTTCCCCGTTAATGGAAAGGTTCCTCAGGAGGTATGCATGATGTCTGATGCCATAGAGATGATGACATACAGGGCACCATAAAATATGGACTTAAATAGCCACTGCTGATGAGCGCCTAAAATAGACCCATGTTATAGTGAGAAATTGAAAAAAATCTTAAACCAGGCACGGGAAAAGGGCTTGATATCTGAGAACGAATTTAAATATATGATACCAGTCAATCCAGTTATACCAACTTTTTATGCCCTCCCAAAAGTGCACAAGGGCTTGGACCCTTTAAAGGGCCGCCCTATAGTGGCAGGCATTGACTCACTAACACAAAACCCGGGGGTCTATATAGATCGAATCTTAAGACCTTTTGTAACATCTCTGCCTTCATGAGGGAGAACATCGATAGGGGAGGAGAGGTAATTTTGAACCATAGTTGACAACTGCTGTCTCCTGTCTGTTGCAATCGATTCAGTATTACCAGTCGTGTGAGCGGTACCTGAGAAATCAGTCCACAACATGGTCATGAAACCCCTGTCTCCAACGCCACTTCAGCTGTGTGCACCATGAACACCTCTTCCATGCTGCCCAGTACGGCTCGTGGTAGAACCTGCACCGCTGCTGTGTGCTGGGAATGCCTCTAACAAACGGTTTACAAGAGTTGCTTGTTTGTTTGCCAATATTAGATCTAGGTTCTCCTGTGGCATGATGTTCTGTAATTTGCCTTTATAGCGTGGATCGAGGATGCTGGCCAAACAGTAGTCATCATCCTTCATAATTTTGGCAATGTGGGGGTCCCTTTTTAGGATCAGCAAGAGAAAATCACACATGTGAGCCAATGTTCCAGGTGTCAATGATGCACTGCCAGTGGTAGGTGGAGGAGCACTTTCTGCCAAATCCACATCCATCCAGTCACGCACAAACGCTGTACCTGACCTTGGCAAGCCAACATTTTCTCTTGCCCCCTGAGAAGCATCATCCTCCCCAAAATAATCATCCCCCTCATCCTCCTCCTTCTCTTCCTCTTCTTCCTTCACCTTGTCCAGGACAGTTCCCTGAGCAGACAATGCCTGACTGTCATCAAGACTTCCCTCCTCCTCTTCCTCCGCTGCAGACGCCTGATCCTTAATGTGCATCAAAGTTTGCATGAGCAGACGTATAAGTGGGATGCTCATGCTTATGATGGCGTTGTCTGCGCTTACCACCCATGTGCATTCCTCAAAACACTGAAGGACTTAAAGAGATCTTTCAGCTTTGACCACTGCACACCCGACAACTCGATGTCTGCCCTCAAACTGCCTGCCCGTATATTCTCCCACAAATGCATTACAGCCTGCCTCTGTTCACACAGCCTCTCAACCATGTGCATGATGGAATTCCATCTTGTTGCAAAGTCTATGATTAGGCGGTGCTTGGGGAGGTGGAGCGATCGCTGCAGCCTCTGCATACGACTGGAGTCTACGGGCGAGCGACGGATGTGCGAGCACAGTCTTCGCACCTTATGGATCAGGGCTGGTAACTCCGGATAATTACTTAGGAAGTACTGCACCACCAGGTTCAAGGTGTGAGCCGGGCAAGGTATGTGTCTGAGCTTTGCCACGGCTATGGCCACCACAAAATTACGGCCAATATCACTGACTACCTTGCCTGTCTCAAGATGTAGACTGCCCAGCCATGACTCAGTTTCTCGCTGCAAGTAGTCGGCCAGTACTTCCACGGTGTGTCTGTTGTCGCCCAAAGACATCATCTTTAAAACAGCCTGCTGATGCTTACCACTAGCTGTTCGATAGTGGAACACCTCGTGTGCAACACTGGCAGCTGCGGATGGAGTGCTTGTGTGACTGCGTTCTGTCGACGAGCTTTCGCTTCTGGAGGAGGAAGGTCGTACGCCTACAGCCAACTGTTGCCTATACCGTGGGCTAGGCAGCACTGTCCTACCACCGCTTTCCCCTGTGGACCCTGCATCCACCACATTCACCCAGTGCGCAGAGATGGACACGTAACGGCACTGGCCATGCCTTCCAGCCCATGCATCTGTTGTGAGGTGCACCTTTCCACTCACTGATTGAGTACATGGACAAAGCGGTCTTTCACATGCATGTGGAGGGCAGGGATGGTATTTCTAGAAAAGAAGTGCCGACTGGGTAGTTCATAGCGTGGAACAACGTAGGCCATGAGCTTTCAGAATGCTGCGCTTTCAACCAAACGGCAAGGCATCATCTCTAATGAGATCAGTTTGGAAATGTAGGCATTCAAAGCCAGTGTACGCAGATGAGAGGATGAGTACTTTCTTGTCCTACTCAGAGTCTCTGCTACGATGAGCTGGACTTGGGAGCTGCTTACGGTGGAACTAGCGGTGGACATGGCGGACTGAGAGGGGGTTGGTGATGGTGGTGGTGGTGATGGCCTAGATGCAGTCTTTTGTTAGAAAAACATTGTGATTCCCTGACTGCTTTGGTCTTGCGACAACACCTCAACATTTCTTGCTGGTGGTGTGCTAACCGGTGGGCTTACAGTGGGGGAAGCGATGTGGGGTTGCTGGCTACCTTCAGTCGGAGCAGGTGCACGTGTGCTACCTGAGGTTTTGCAGTCCGTCCACGCTTGCAAGTGCATGGTGTTTACATGTCTAAGCATGCAACTGGTATTCAAATTTCAGAGATTTTTCCCTTGGCTAAAGGTCCTTCCCCACTTCTTACAGATAACCTTTGCCTCAATAGTAGTATTTTGGTCAAAAAAGTGCCACACTGCACTTTTCTTTTTCAGCATTTTCAGGGTTGCACGCTGTGCTAATTTGAACGTCTGGCCAAGCTGTCCTGCAACTCTTTGTTTTTTTTAACACATTTTTAGACTGCTACGGGCCTGCCAAATAACCGCAGCTACGATGTCGATGCCTGCTGCGGGTCCTCCTCCTCTTCTGAGCTATTGCCAGTGGCACCCTCTTCCCCCAATGGATGTTAATCCGGGTCAACAACTGGATCATCCATCACCTCCTCTTCAATTTCATCTGCACCTTCCTCTATGTCACCGTGTAAGGTGGTATAGTATGCGGGAAGGGGCACCTGAGTTTCATCAGGGTCAGAATCTGGCTCACTAGACTACGAGGGCAATGCAGTGCTCTGGGTGAATGTACCAGCAGAATCATATAGCAGTGGCTTTGCGTCAGTGCACTCCATGTCATATTCATCTCAGACTTTGGAATTCAGGATTTCACTTGATAACCCAGGCATGGTATGTGAAAAGAGCTCCAGGGAGTAATCTGAAGTGTGGCCTGACGCATCTTTCACTTTTGGTGGGAGTGAAGGACTCAAGGAAAGGTGTTGTTCCTGACCAGGAGCCTGCACTGACGACTCAGTGCTTTCAGTTTTACAACAGGAGATATATGGTACTGTATCAGTAGAGTACAGCTGTATACGATGAAGTGAAAAAATTAAATCTCCATATATATTTCAGGAGTCATACATAGACGCTCACTCAGTATGTATTTGATCGTAATACAAACTGCAGATATTTGGTACTGTATGAGGAGCGTACAGCTGTATACGGTGTAGGGAAAAATTTATAATCTCCGTATATATTTCCAGAGTCACACACAGACGTTCTCTCAGTATGGATTTGACCGTAATACAAACAGCAGAAATATGATACTTTATCAGAAGCGTACAGCTGTATACGGTGTAGGGAAAAATTTAAATCGTATATATTTCCGGAGTCACAAACAGACGCTCACTCAGTATGTATTTGACCGTAATACAAACAGCAGATATAAGGTACTGTATGAGGAGCGTACAGCTGTATACGGTGTAGTGGAAAATTTAAATCTCCGTATTTATTTCCAGAGTCACAGACAGACGCTATCTCAGTATGGATTTCACCGTAATACAAACAGGAGATATATGGTACTGTATCAGTAGAGTACAGCTGTATACGATGAAGTGAAAAATTTAAATCTCCGTATATATTTCAGGAGTCATACATAGACGCTCACTCAGTATGTATTTGATCGTAATACAAACTGCAGATATACGGTACTGTATGAGGAGCGTACAGCTGTATACGGTGTAGGGGAAAATTTAAATCTCAGTATTTATTTCCGGAGACACACACAGATAGTCAGCATGTATTTGGCCGTGATACCAGCTGGTACACGGTAGTGTGTGAGGTGCTTACAGCTCTATACGGTGTGGGAAAAAATGAACAGTCAGTAACTGTGCAGAAAAAAAGAATAAAAGTATTAGTGATGTGTAAAAAGCAGTCTGCACAGCAGTGTGCACACAGCAATGCAGCTATCAGGCAGCCTAATAACCATCGCTGCACACAAGAAAATCCTCCCCTGTCACTGCACACTAACTGTACAGCACAATTGCTATCAGCACAAGCACATAAGAACTTATTCTATCTTTACAGCCCTAACTCTCTCCCGACTGATAAACAGCAACCTGTCCCTACTGTTAAGATCTCCAGAAGTAAAATGGAGGTCGGCGGTGAGGGCTTTTATAGACACTATGACGCCCCCCAAAGCAAGCCAATCACTGCAATGCCCTTCTCTACGATGGTGGTGGATGCTGCACATGTCATCTCGTTGCCCACAGTGTACGTCCTTGCTCATTGCCTGAAAAAAGGCACCTGCAAGCATTCTGGGAAATATGACTTTGGCGCTCGTTTCAACGACCACATGGCCGACTTCACGCTATGGTCAGGTTTCGGTTGACGAAACTCGACTTTGGCTAAAGTCGTCGACTTTTAAATCTGAACGACCTGTTTCACTCAAATCTAGTGGCCTTCTCTTTCTCAGGATGTCAAAGACTTTGTGGCTTCTTGTCCATCCTGTGCCTAGAACAATGTTCCCAGACAACCACCTTCTGTCTTTCTGCTCCCTCTTCCAGTATCTTCAGCTCCATGGCAGCACATAGCCATGGATGTTATCACCGATCTACCTCGTTCCTCCGGTTATACTGTGATCCTGGTGGTTGTATACCGATTCTCAAAGATGGCTCATTTAATTTCTCTCCCCGGTCTACCCTTTGCTCCAGAATTGGTGAAGATTTTCATCTCTCACATCTTCAGACTTCACGGCTTTCCTCTGCACATTGTGTCAGACAGAGGGTTCAATTCACCTCCCTGTTCTGGAGAGCCCTTTGTGGACTCATGAAAGTGACACTGGACATTTCTTCCGCCTATCACCCCAAACCAATGGGCAGGTGGAACGAACAAACCAAATTCTTACATCCTATCTCTGTCGCTTTTCTAATGCACATCAGAATGACTGGGTCAATCTACTTCCTTGGGCGGAATTTGCCTACAAAAACCAAACCAGTGAATCCTCCACCAAGTCCCCCTTCTTCATCGTCTTCGGACAACATCCCAGTGTACCTTTACCGATTCTTCCTGTCTCGAGAGTGCCTGCAGCCGACTCGCTGTCCGTGGAGTTCTCCAGGGTATGGCAGGAAACCCAAAATGCTCTTGAGAAAGCTCATGGCAGGATGAAACAACACGCTGATAAAAGGCGTCTGGACGTCCCTCCTTACCTCCCTGGTGACAAAGTGTGGCTTTCCTCCAAATATATTCATCTTAAGGTAACATCCTACAAACTAGGTCCCTGATACATTGGTCCTTTTGAAGTCCTCAGGCGTATTAATGTCGTGGCATACAAATTGAAGTCACCTCCTTCGCTCCGTATTCCCAATTCCTTTCATGTGTCCTGTTGTGAATGTGCTTGAAATGGTTTCTGAGCAGAGGCTCCCTCTGGTGGTTACAGACAGTACTGAACCTTTCAGCGAGGAATGGCAATCTGGGATCACTGACTGGACTGATATAAGGGAGGTTCCCTCCCATGATGGTCACTGGTGATCAATTGTTCTTGTCTCAATTGTGGTTCCTGGTTCATTTGGAAGTTGCTGGATTCTTGCCTGCACCTGCTGCTTTCAGATATTTTCTGCTTTTATTTTTGTGCTTGCTTTTTTCAAAGTTTTCAGCACTTTTGTGGAGGTCAGCCGAGTCCCCTCCTGGGCCTGTTCATTTGCTTTTTCCTGTTTTTTCAGTGGCTGTGGCTTTGTTTTGTTACACCAGAGATCTGATTTAGGTGGTAGAGATCGCGTGATCTCAGGTTTTTTGGCAATCAGAAGTGCTGGTATTTTTTAGGGTTTTTGTTGGATTGCGGTCAGAATTCTTTCCTGTAGTTTTCTGTCTAGACAGATTGGGCCCCAATGTTTGCTCATTCTATTTTCTGTCTGTGTCCATGCTATCTTCTTGTCTAACCGCCATTATATGTTTGGGGGCTTTCTATTTTCTTTGGGGATCTGCTCCCGGGCAGATAGCTTTCATCTTTCTGCCTTTAGGTATAGTTATCTCTCAGGCTGTGACGAGGCGTCTAGGATCAACGTAGGAACGCTCCACGGCTACCTCTAGTTGTGTGGTTAGTTCAGGTTACTGCAATCCAATAGGTTCCAGCCTCTCTGTTGTATTACCGTTTTTGCTTTTTCTCCTCAGCTACCTAAACATAACAGTGTCCCTCCTCAAACCCATGGTACTCAATCGGTTTCATCCTTCTCCGGGCCACACACCCCAGACTGTTGGCGTAGGGGATGAATTTGAGGTAATGACATCCTGGCCATGAAGATGGTAAGATTGGAAGTGCTTTGGCCCTGAAGAGTGGTCTTGGGAGCCCCGGGAGAATATCCACGCATCTCAGGTTTTGTCTAAGTTTCTTTCCAGCCTTAGAAAGAGGGGGGTACTGTCATGCAGCGCTCACCAGGGGCGGAGACTCTGCGCCTGACGTTACCACTTCCGATGCCGCGGCTGCTTCGGGGTTCCCGCCGGGTGCGCATGCGCACCTCTCACACTTGATCCCGTGGCTGCATTGCTATGCCTGATGCGCATGCATACTTTTCTCTGCTTTAACTGCAGCCACGTCATCTCTATGATCCAGGAGGACCTGACCCGGAAGTCCCAGTGCTCATGCCCTATATCAGGCTGCCTCTTCCTGTGGGAGGTGCCTGATTATTGTTGTGCTTCCCTGCTAAGCCTCTGGCTCCTGCTCGGTCACTCTCTGTATTCAGGTCTTCTGTGCTCTGTCGTGCTTCTTAGCACATGCTCAGCTCTGTGCTCTGTTATGCTTCTTAGCACACGCTCTGCTCTGTGCTCTGCCGTGCTTCTTAGCACACCTCCTCTCCTGCCTTGGTCTCTAGCGTGCTTCCCAGTGCACGCCTCACACTGTCCTGCACTCTGCGTACCCTTGTGCACACGTCTTGCACGGTCCTGTACTCTGTATGTCCTCGGGCACACGCATTGCATTGTCCTGTAGTCTGTGTGCCCTCATGCACACACCCTGCACTGTCCTGTACTCTGCGTACCCTCGTGTACACACCTTGCACTGTTACGTACTCTGCGTGTTGCCATGTCCACTCTTTGCACACTTCCACTTTCTGCGTACTCCCGTTCTTCTGTGAGCCAGCCACCTGGTTCCAGCTTTCGTGGTACTTCACTCCCCTGGGTCTGCCCCTGACGCTCCCAGTATAGGGGGTGGTTCTCACTAGGTCAGCTCGCCAAGGGTGGGTTGGAATCACGACCCAGAGGGTCCACTCCAGGAGTCATCACACATTTTCAGGTCTCTCCAGAGATGCTCAATTGGGTTTAGTCAGGGCCTTGGCAGGGTCAGTGAAGAATGATTACAGAGTTGTTCTGGAGCCACTCCTTTGTTATTTTAGCTGTGTGCTTGAGGTCATTGTCTTGTTGGAAGGTTAACTTTTAGCCAAGTCTGAGGTCTAGAGCACTCTAGAAGAGGTTTTCATCCAAGATATCGCTTTACTTGGCCGCATTCATGTTTACTTCAATTGCAACCAGTCGTCCTGTCCCTGTATCTGAAAAACATCCCCAAAGCATGATGTTGCCACTACTATGTTTCATTGTTGGGATTGTATTAGGCAGGTGATGAGCACTGCCTGGTTTTCTCCACACATACCACTTAGAATTATCATCAAAAATTTCTATCTTCGTCTCATCAGACCAGAGAATCTTATTTCTCATAGTTTGGGAGTCCTTCATGTGTTTTTTTTTTATAAACTCTATGCAGGCTTTCATATGTCTTGCACTGAGGAGAGGCTTCCGTCAGGCCACTCTGCCATAAAGGCCTGACTGGTGGAGGGCTGCAGTGATAGTTGACTTTGTGGAACTTTCTCCCATCTCCCTATTGCATCTGTGGAGCTCAGCCACAGTGATCTTGGAGTTCTTCTTTACCTCTCCCCCAAGGCTCTTCTCCCACGATTGCTCAGTTTGGCTGGACGGCCAGGTCTAGTTAGACTTCTGGTGGTCCCAAACTACTTCCATTTAAGGATTATATAGGCCACAGTGCTCTTAGGAACCTTGAGTACTGCAGAAATTATTTTGTAACCTTAGCCAGATGTGTGCCTTGCAACAATTCTGTCTCTGAGCTCCTCAGCCAGTTCCTTTGACCTCATTATTCTCATTTGGTCTAACATGCACTGTGAGATGTGAGGTCTTATATAGACAGGTATGTGCCTTTACAAATCCAGTCCTATCAGTTTAATTAAACACAGCTGGACTCCAATGAAGGAGTATAACGATCTTAGGAGGATCACAAGGAAATGGACAGCATGTGACATAAATATGACCATGTGATATTTCAGTTTTTCTTTTTTAATGAATTTGCAAATATTTCTACATTTCTGGTTTTTATCAGTCAACATGGGGTGCAGAGTGTACATTAATGAGAAAAAAATTAACCTTTTTGCATTTACAAAATGGCTGCAATGAAACAAAGAGTGAAAAAATTTAAAGGGGTCTGAATACTTTCCGATCCATTATAAGTAGGAGCAGCAATCCTTGGCGCCGGTAGAACATGTGCCGGCTCCAGGCTCCACAATGTTCATCCAGTGTGCCATCAGGGCAATGTACCATCCCTGGCCACAAGTACTTGCCCACTTGTCTGTTCCAGTAACCGCGTTGATGAGGGCAACAGTGCTGTTCCTGGACACGAGATGGTACAAGGTGGGGACACCACAACAGGAAAAATAGGGGCAGCTGGGGACTGAGTACCAAGGAACCAAATTTCTACACCTGTACCAGGTCAAATTTTATTTTTATTTGAAAGAGACTAAATTTCACATAAACCAAGTTCTAGAGAATATGTGAGAATAGTCAATTTTAGAACAAACAAATTTCGACACCAGCAGAAGGACAATTTTTTATTTTATTAGAAAAAGCCCAAATTTCACACAAGCGAAGTTCTACAGAATGTGTGACAACACTAAATTTTTGAACAACCATGTTTCTAAACCTCTACCAGCCTATCTTTTTTTAAACCAATGATATTTAATACCAACCAAGTTTTAGAGCATATATGTGGCAATAGTCAATTTTTGAACAAACATATTTCTCCAGCTATACCAGGCCAATTTTGGATTTTATTTTAAACCAAAGACAAGTCACACAAACCAAGTTGTAGAGTATATGTGGCAATAGTCAATTTTTGGAACAAAAATATTTTAACTGTACCAGGATAAGCAGTTTTTAAAAATTTTAACCCACTGTAATTTTACACAAGGCACATTATACTGTATGGATGACTAATTGAATCAGGAAAAATATTTTGAAGGTTTTTTAGAGTGTTATATACCATTGAAATGTACCCCAGAACACAAAATACTGTAGGGTGAACAATATAATATCAATAAATTTTTGAACAAATATTTGGAGGCTTATATAGCAAGGAAATGTACCCAAGAAGATGTAATAATAACCAATACTGATACATTTTTGAACACTTTTTTGGAGGATTAGATACCATCGAAATAGACCCAAGAAGATGTAATACTCTATGGATGAGCAATAGAGATGAGCGACTTTGCCTTTTTAAGGGTCGAGTCGGATTTCATGAAACCCGACTTTCTCAAAAGTCGAGTCGAACAAAATCGGCCAACTATCGGGAAAAGTCGGAGGTCCGACTGAAACACGAAACCCAATGCAAGTCAATGGGGAAGCAAAGTCGGAAGGGCGTGGAGGACAGTAAACACACCTACAGTGCCATTTCAATGCCAACGACATCAATTCTTATTACTTAAGCTTGGCAACCTTAATTTACTTTATAATAAAAGTAACGCATTGAAAACTGGGGGTTATTTGGCTAAAGTTGTGGGGGGTAGGGCTGGCTCCAGGTTTTCGTGTGCCCCGGGCGAAAGAGTGTCAGTGGGCCCCTTTAACACATACCACAATTCATGATGCTCAGAAACGTCACAGAAATATAGGTATAGTACAATGACAAATACTTCACTTCTTATATTACCTGACTGATATCTATTCTAAATTCTACAATAGCTCAAAAACCGGACAGTATATTCCTCCATACAGTATTATGGCCACCAAATAGTGCGCCATACAGAATAATGAGCCCCATATATTGTTCCATAAGAATAATTGGTCCCATATAATGATCCATACAGGATATGATGAGCTCCACATAATGCTACAGTATATGATGGTCCCCATATAATAGGACGGTCCCCATAGAGTAGAATGAGCCACACATATTGCTCCATACAGTATAATGAGTCGCATATAAAGCTCCATACAGTAAATGATGGGCCCCATATATTGCTCCATACAGAATGGGCTCCATACAGAATAGGCCCCATATGTGCTACATATGATGCTCCATACCCTCTATTATGTCCCATAAATAATGAACCCCATATGATGCTCTAGTATATGATGGGCCCCATGGATGATGCCCCAGTGTATGATGGGCCTATATAATGCTCCATATTGTTAGGGTTCAAGTTCCCACTGCTGCACAAGGGGAGTCTCGAACCAGTCCCGCTGAGGTCCCCCATCCATCTCCAGCCGCAGTGGAGCCTGCTCAGCAAAGACGTCGGTCCCAGCGTCTCGCCCGGTCTAATACTGTGCAGAGACTTGCTGCTGACTCTCCAGGTTCTGCTATTGTAGCCAGTACTCGTCAGCGGCGAGCAGACGTCTTTAGGACTAAGTCCTTTGTAGCTTCATCTGAGCATGCCCAGGGCAAGATCTCCATTGGAGATCAGGGGTCACATGCTCAGATATAGCTGCCACTCTATTGGTCCTTTAGGAAGGTCCTGTGGCTGTTGATGTTCTGAAGCAGCTTCCCATTGGTCCTTCCTGGAAGGTCTTTTTCTCGTGGCTGCTATAAAAGGCTGTCCTTACCGCACGGCCGTGCGCTAGTATCAACCGTTATATGCTTTGCGCCAGTATGGTCATGCGTGTGTGTGGTTAGGGCGGCTGAAATACGCCATTACAATACCGACCTAATCGGTGAGGAGCTTGGTATGGTATCTGGTCAGGGTCGGTGTCTTAGATGCCTTAGATTACCGGCATAACCGGTGAGGAGTTTGATTGCCGTATTCAGGGCCTGGCATTCAGACGCCATAGATTGCGGGTGACTCCCGCGAGGACATTAGCGCATGATCACTTTCTATGTTCACTTAGCAGTCAACTGTGTACCTGGGTGCCTAACAGGACACAGAAGTTTGTCTCAACGGCTCTGTGACGCAACAGGTTCGCTTTCAACGCTAGACAGCGCCTTGCGTGTGAACTTTGCGACTCAGTGGTGTTAACTGAGTTCGCACACATCGCCATATAGCGCTGCGGCACTCCTTCTAGCGGATCTGTGGAATTACAGAGTTCGCACATATTGCCACAGCGCGTTACGGCATTTATTTTGGCGACTCTGCGGGATAACAGAGTTCGCTTCCTGCACCATCTTACTAGCAGCAAGCTCCGCCTGCACGGTGGACCCCGGGCTGCGAACGCACCTCTCTACATCTTATATTTGGTGCGTTCCGAAGACCCTAACACATATATAATGGGCCCCATATGATGCTCCAGTATATGAGGGGCCCCAAGCTGATGCTCCAGTGTATGATGGGCCCCATTTATAATGCTATAGTGTATGATGGGCCCCATATGATGCTCCAGTATATGATGGGCCACATGGATGATGCTCCAGTGTATGATGGGCCACATTTATAATGCTACAGTGTATGAAGGGCCCCATATATAATGCTACAGTTTCTAATGGGCCCTATCTATGAAGCTCAAGTGTATGATGGGCCCAATATATAATTCTCCAGTGTATATATTGCTCCAAACATTTAAAAAAATGAAATACCACCATTCAAACTATTTCTTTGATTGATGGGGCGGTCAAGAAAGAGGAACCCATGTGCATTCTGTCGACAGGCTTTCGACAGGGTGCACCGGGATTTTATATTTCAAACGTTAGAAGGAATTGGCTTCAAAGCAAGTATGCTCCGTAGAATTTCTGCCCTGTACTCTTCTCCCAGTGCTCAACTAAGAATGGCGCATTCAAACATTTTTAATAGACGCACGAGAGGCGTCTTCACCTGCTTATTACTCACTATTTGAACATCTACAACGCGATCCATAATCCTACCATTAGAGGCATAAAAGCGCATCAAAGAGCACAAGTGCCTTTGCAGATGTCTCTTCCCCAACTATAAATCTCAAATATTATCTCAGAATTACATAGATTGGTCGTTTGAGCAATTCAAAATTAATACCCACAAATCGGAGATTAATAGCTCAATTTCCAACCAATGAGGTGTAGCAGGTTTGGCAGCTTCATTTCCTTTAAGTGGTTTCAATCTCTTACTATCAAGGAATAAAAATCCTGCAATTATCTAATTTTGTGTGACAAATTTAAGGTGAGTTCACGGTCAGAAAGTGGTGTTTGGGCTTGCGTGGCGCAGCCAAACACGCGGCCAGATGTTACGCTAGGGAGGATTCTAGAATCCGTCTCCACTATGCGTACAATACCAGGCAAACTGTAACGACATGCGGCGGTCTTTTAGACGACATGTCCTCAGTATTGCGGCACGTGCGTCGCGCACATTTCCAGGCTATGTAGCCTGCGTTCTTCGAGGTGTTCGAGTGTCCATGAACACTCGAAAGATCGCGCGTCAGAAAGGGGCGGTGAGGAGTCGAATTTCCGCTCTCAAAAGCATGTCCGGACGAACATACCTTAGACAGCTTTACATAAAGCTGAGTTCGACTAAGAAAAATGGCATAAACTACCTTTATCTTGGTTTGGAAGAGTGAGCGCTATTAAAATGGATCTATTACCCCGTCTCCTATATTATTTCCAAACAATCTCCTTGTATTTACCTGCCTCCTTTTTCTCACGTCTTAAAAAGGCGATTTCTCGTTTAATTTTGTCCCAAAACGAGCATGTATTTCATACTTTTTTTGAAGTAGATCGAAGCAAGAAGGGGGAATAGGTCTGCCAGATTTTGATATGTATAGTCAAGCAGCAATTGGTACATGTATTTTAGAGCTGTTTCATAATAAAAAACAAAAAAAGTGGGTTACATTACATAATGATCTTATTGGATGTGACTCCCGTATAGTTATTTGGTCCCCAAAGAAGAACGGGATATACCTTTTCCCTTCCTCACCAAAAACATGATATCATTTACCAAAAGAGGGAGTCGAGAGCTGTGAGTCTGTTTGTCTCCTGGCCCCCTAACTCCTATATATGACAATCCATCCTTTCCTGCAGGATTAAAAAGAGACACTTATCTACATAAAAATAGAGCTTCATGCCCCATAGTCTATGATTATGTGACAAGGACAGGGATGAGGTCTCTCCAGGACATTTTTCGGGACAAGGAGCTGCCAACAGTTGCATGGTTCTTTTATGAACAAATAAAGAGGTTTATTATTAAATTAGCAAAACAATCCGATCCATGCTGAATATTATCTCCGTTTGAGACTCTTTGTTTATCAACAAACTCTATAGATCATGCTATCTCTTTATTATACAAAACCTTCCAAGAAGGGCAGACCCCATCGAGAGATTTCCCAGCATTTTTTTCAAAATGGGAGATTTATTTGGGTAGACCCTTATCAGTTGAAGAAAGAACAAAGATTCGCTTATGCACATTCAGGTCATCGCTCTGTTCGACATCACAGGAGAGGAGCTACAAAATCTTGTCGAGGTGGTACAGATGACCATCAGATTTAAACATAATTTATTCAACAATACCGGATACGTGCTGGAGATGCTTAAAAGATAGAGGTTCATTTGTACACATTTGTTGGCACTGCACACTCATACAGAAACTGTGGTTAGCATCCTTTGATCTCTGCAACAAGCTGTCTCTAACCAAAATTACACCCGCAATGGACCTGGCCTTGCTGTCCTTGTGTAGCTCCTCGATTTCTAGATTTAAGAAAGGTCTTCTTAGACATATTCTCACTACTACCAGGAACATGATTACTAAATTTTGGAAACAGGAAAAGGTTCCCTTTCGTTCTGATTTGGTGATGGAACTCGACGACATATATAGAATGGAACAGCTGATAGGACAACTGAATGGTACCACAGGAAAGGTATATAACACTTGGGCCCCCTGGGTTATGTTTAGAGAATCATCGGAATTGGACTCTTGGTTGATAGACCCATAGATGATGGGTCATATGAGTTTACCTACTGGATGGAGCCACATTTCCTACCCCACTCCTTAACCCCTCTCTGACATTAGACTACTATCCCGTCCATAAAACCCGTGACAATCTGACCATGGACGGGATAGTACGTCATAGGCGATCAGCTGCGCTCCCTCCGGGAGCGCAGCTAATCGCCGCCGGGTGTCAGCTGATTATCACAGCTTACACCCGTGACTGTGTGTCAGGAGCGGTCACGGACCGCTCCCGGCACATTAACCCCTTGCACACCGCAATCAAACATGATCGCGTTGTACTGGGGGCACAGGGAAGCATGTGATCGCGCTGTTCTGAGGGCTTCCTCCCTCCCAGGACCCAGATCCAAGATGGCGCCGGGGTCCTGGAGGGAGGCGGCTTCCTCAGTGCCTGCTGAGAGCAGGCACTGAGAAGCCTGCTGCACTGGCTGAGCGATCGCTGGTGTGACAGAGTGCTGTGCACACTGTCACACCAGCGATCTGATAAAATACAGTGATGTCCCACCCTGGGACAAAGTAAAAAAGTTAAAAAAATAAAAATAAACATGTTTAAAAAAAAAAATCCAAAATGAATAAAAAAAAAAAAAATTCCCCAATAAATTCATTTCTTCCTGTAAATAAAAAAAACAAAACAATAAAAGTACACATATTTGGTATTGCCGCGTCCGTAAAGACCCCCCTATAAAACTGTCTGACTAGTTAACCCCTTTAGTAAACCCCTTAATAAAAAAAAACAAAGCAAAAAATTAATGCTTTATCATCATACCGCCGAACAAAAAGTGGAATAACACGCGATCAAAAAGACCGATATAAATAAACATGGTACCGCTGAAAACGTCATCTTGTCCCACAAAAAACGAGCCGCCATACAGCATCATCAGCGAAAAAATAAAAAAGTTATAGCTCGCAGAATAAAGCGATGCAAAAATAATTATTTTTTATATAAAATTGTTTTTATTCTATAAAAGCGACAAAACATAAAAAAATTATATAAATGAGGTATCGCCATAATCGTACTGACCCGAAGAATAAAACTGCTTTATCAATTTTACCACACGTGGAACAATAAAAACGCCTCCCCCAAAAGAAATTCATGAATTGCTGATTTTTGTTCATTCTAACCTCCCAAAAATCGAAATAAAAAGCGATCAAAAAATGTCACGTGCTCAAAAATGGTACCAATAAAAACGTCAACTCGTACCGCAAAAAATAAGACCTCACATGACTCTGTCGGCCAAAATATGCAAAAATTATAGCTCTCAAAATGTGGCGATGCAAAAAACTATTTTTGCAATAAAAAGCGTCTTTTAGTGTGACAGCTGCCTATCATGAAAACCCGCTATAAATAGTAAATCAAACCCCCCTTAACACCCCCTTAGTTAGGGAAAAGTAATAAAATAAAACAATGTATTTATTTCCATCAGCGTACTCAGGACAAATTGGACAACAACTTTTGGGGTCCAATTCCTCCTGTTACCCTTGGGAAAATAAAATATTGGGGGCGAAAAAATCATTTTTGTAAAAAAAAAAGGATTTTTTATTTTTACGGCTGTACGTTATAAACTTCTGTGAAGCACTTCGGGGTTCAAAGTGCTCACCACACATCTAGATAAGTTCCTTGTGGGGTCTATTTGCCAAAATGGGGTCACTTGTGGGGGTTTCCACTGTTTAGGTGCATCAGGGGCTCTCCAAATGTGACATGACGCCCCCAGACCATTCCATCAAAGTCTGCAATCCAAAACGTCACTACTTCCCTTCCGAGACCCGACGTGTGCCCATACAGCAGTTTTCGCCCACATATTGGGTATCAGCGTACTCAGGACAAATTGGACAACAACTTTTGGGTTCCACTATCTTCTGTTACCCTTGTGAAAATAAAATATTGGGGGAGAAAAAATCATTTTTGTAAAAAAAAAAAAGGATTTTTTATTTTACGGCTGTACGTTATAAACTTTAGTGAAACACCTGGGGGTTCAAAGTGCTCACCACACATCTAGATAAGTTCCTTGAGGGGTCTAGTTTCCAAAATGGTGTCATTTATGGGGGTTTCCACTGTTTAGGCAGATCAGGAGCTCTCCAAACACGACATGGCGTCCAGCCAATTCTGCGTTGAAAAAGTCAGACATCGCTCCTTCCCTTCCAAACTCTGCCATGCACCCAAACAGTGGTTTACCCCCACATATGGGGTATCAGCGCACTCAGGACAAATTGCACAATAACTTTTGGAGTCTTGTTACCCTTGGAAAAATAAAAATTGGGGTGAAAAGATCATTTTTTTGGAAAAAATATGATTTTTAAATTTTACGGCTCTACGTTATAAACTTGTGTGAAGCACTTGGGGGTTCAAATTGCTCACCAAAGATCTAGATAAGTTCCTTAGGGGGTCTAGTTTCCCAAATGGGGTCATTTGTGGGGGGTTTCCACTGTTTAGGCACATCAGGGGCTCTCCAAATGCAACATGGCATCCAATCTCAATTCCAGCCAATTTTGGTTGGAAAAAGTCAAATGGTGCTCCTCCCATTCCGAGCTCTGCCGTGCGCCCAAACAGTGGTTCCCCCACACATATGGGGTATCAGCGTACTCAGGCAAATTGTACAACAACTTATGTGGTCCAATTTCTCCTGTTACCCTTGGGAAATTAAAAAATTAGTGACTAAAAGATAATTTTTGTGGGAAAAAAATAGGATTTTTTATTTTCATGCCCGGGCATTATAAACTTGTGTGAAGCACTTGGGGGTTCAAAGTGCTCACCAAATATCTAGAAAAGTTCCTTAGGGGGTCTAGTTTCCAAAATGGGGTCACTTGTGGGGGGTTTCCACTGTTTAGGCATATCTGGGGCACTGCAAACGGAACATGACCCCATCAACGACTCAGTGCTTTCAGTTTTACAACAGGAGATATATGGTACTGTATCAGTAGAGTACAGCTGTATACGATGAAGTGAAAAAATTAAATCTCCATATATATTTCAGGAGTCATACATAGACGCTCACTCAGTATGTATTTGATCGTAATACAAACTGCAGATATTTGGTACTGTATGAGGAGCGTACAGCTGTATACGGTGTAGGGAAAAATTTATAATCTCCGTATATATTTCCAGAGTCACACACAGACGTTCTCTCAGTATGGATTTGACCGTAATACAAACAGCAGAAATATGATACTTTATCAGAAGCGTACAGCTGTATACGGTGTAGGGAAAAATTTAAATCGTATATATTTCCGGAGTCACACACAGACGCTCACTCAGTATGTATTTGACCGTAATACAAACAGCAGATATAAGGTACTGTATGAGGAGCGTACAGCTGTATACGGTGTAGTGGAAAATTTAAATCTCCGTATTTATTTCCAGAGTCACAGACAGACGCTATCTCAGTATGGATTTCACCGTAATACAAACAGGAGATATATGGTACTGTATCAGTAGAGTACAGCTGTATACGATGAAGTGAAAAATTTAAATCTCCGTATATATTTCAGGAGTCATACATAGACGCTCACTCAGTATGTATTTGATCGTAATACAAACTGCAGATATACGGTACTGTATGAGGAGCGTACAGCTGTATACGGTGTAGGGGAAAATTTAAATCTCAGTATTTATTTCCGGAGACACACACAGATAGTCAGCATGTATTTGGCCGTGATACCAGCTGGTACACGGTAGTGTGTGAGGTGCTTACAGCTCTATACGGTGTGGGAAAAAATGAACAGTCAGTAACTGTGCAGAAAAAAAGAATAAAAGTATTAGTGATGTGTAAAAAGCAGTCTGCACAGCAGTGTGCACACAGCAATGCAGCTATCAGGCAGCCTAATAACCATCGCTGCACACAAGAAAATCCTCCCTGTCACTGCACACTAACTGTACAGCACAATTGCTATCAGCACAAGCACATAAGAACTTATTCTATCTTTACAGCCCTAACTCTCTCCCGACTGATAAACAGCAACCTGTCCCTACTGTTAAGATCGCCAGAAGTAAAATGGAGGTCGGCGGTGAGGGCTTTTATAGACACTATGACGCCCCCCAAAGCAAGCCAATCACTGCAATGCCCTTCTCTACGATGGTGGTGGACGCTGCACATGTCATCTCGTTGCCCACAGTGTACATCCTTGCTCATTGCCTGAAAAAAGGCACCTGCAAGCATTCTGGGAAATATGACTTTGGCGCTCGTTTCAACGACCACATGGCCGACTTCACGCTATGGTCAGGTTTCGGTTGACGAAACTCGACTTTGGCTAAAGTCGTCGACTTTTAAATCTGAACGACCTGTTTCACTCAAATCTAGTGGCCTTCTCTTTCTCAGGATGTCAAAGACTTTGTGGCTTCTTGTCCATCCTGTGCCTAGAACAATGTTCCCAGACAACCACCTTCTGTCTTTCTGCTCCCTCTTCCAGTATCTTCAGCTCCATGGCAGCACATAGCCATGGATGTTATCACCGATCTACCTCGTTCCTCCGGTTATACTGTGATCCTGGTGGTTGTATACCGATTCTCAAAGATGGCTCATTTAATTTCTCTCCCCGGTCTACCCTTTGCTCCAGAATTGGTGAAGATTTTCATCTCTCACATCTTCAGACTTCACGGCTTTCCTCTGCACATTGTGTCAGACAGAGGGTTCAATTCACCTCCCTGTTCTGGAGAGCCCTTTGTGGACTCATGAAAGTGACACTGGACATTTCTTCCGCCTATCACCAACAAACCAATGGGCAGGTGGAACGAACAAACCAAATTCTTACATCCTATCTCTGTCGCTTTTCTAATGCACATCAGAATGACTGGGTCAATCTACTTCCTTGGGCGGAATTTGCCTACAAAAACCAAACCAGTGAATCCTCCACCAAGTCCCCCTTCTTCATCGTCTTCGGACAACATCCCAGTGTACCTTTACCGGTTCTTCCTGTCTCGAGAGTGCCTGCAGCCGACTCGCTGTCCGTGGAGTTCTCCAGGGTATGGCAGGAAACCCAAAATGCTCTTGAGAAAGCTCATGGCAGGATGAAACAACACGCTGATAAAAGGCGTCTGGACGTCCCTCCTTACCTCCCTGGTGACAAAGTGTGGCTTTCCTCCAAATATATTCATCTTAAGGTAACATCCTACAAACTAGGTCCCCGATACATTGTCCTTTTGAAGTCCTCAGGCGTATTAATGTCGTGGCATACAAATTGAAGTCACCTCCTTCGCTCCGCATTCCCAATTCCTTTCATGTGTCCTGTTGTGAATGTGCTTGAAATGGTTTCTGAGCAGAGGCTCCCTCTGGTGGTTACAGACAGTACTGAACCTTTCAGCGAGGAATGGCAATCTGGGATCACTGACTGGACTGATATAAGGGAGGTTCCCTCCCATGATGGTCACTGGTGATCAATTGTTCTTGTCTCAATTGTGGTTTCTGGTTCATTTGGAAGTTGCTGGAGTCTTGCCTGCACCTGCTGCTTTCAGATATTTTCTGCTTTTATTTTTGTGCTTGCTTTTTTCAAAGTTTTCAGCACTTTTGTGGAGGTCAGCCGAGTCCCTCCTGGGGCCTGTTCATTTGCTTTTTCCTGTTTTTTCAGTGGCTGTGGCTTTGTTTTGTTACACCAGAGATCTGATTTAGGTGGTAGAGATCGCGTGATCTCAGGTTTTTTGGCAATCAGAAGTGCTGGTATTTTTTAGGGTTTTTGTTGGATTGCAGTCAGAATTCTTTCCTGTAGTTTTCTGTCTAGACAGATTGGGCCCCAACATTTGCTCATTCTATTTTCTGTCTGTGTCCATGCTATCTTCTTGTCTAACCGCCATTATATGTTTGGGGGCTTTCTATTTTCTTTGGGGATCTGCTCCCGGGCAGATAGCTTTCATCTTTCTGCCTTTAGGTATAGTTATCTCTCATGTCGTGACGAGGCGTCTAGGATCAACGTAGGAACGCTCCACGGCTACCTCTAGTTGTGTGGTTAGTTCAGGTTACTGCAATCCAATAGGTTCCAGCCTCTCTGTTGTATTACCGTTTTTGCTTTTTCTCCTCAGCTACCTAAACATAACAGTGTCCTCCTCAAACCCATGGTACTCAATCGGTTTCATCCTTCTCCGGGCCACACACCCCAGACTGTTGGCGTAGGGGATGAATTTGAGGTGAATGACATCCTGGCCATGAAGATGGTAAGATTGGAAGTGCTTTGGCCCTGAAGAGTGGTCTTGGGAGCCCCGGGAGAATATCCACGCACCTCAGGTTTTGTCTAAGTTTATTTCCAGCCTTAGAAAGAGGGGGGTACTGTCATGCAACGCTCACCAGGGGCGGAGACTCTGCGCCTGACGTTACCACTTCCGATGCCGCGGCTGCTTCGGGGTTCCCGCCGGGTGCGTATGCGCACCTCTCACACTTGATCCCGTGGCTGCATTGCTATGCCTGATGCGCATGCATACTTTTCTCTGCTTTAACTGCAGCCACGTCATCTCTATGATCCAGGAGGACCTGACCGGAAGTCCCAGTGCTCATGCCCTATATCAGGCTGCCTCTTCCTGTGGGAGGTGCCTGATTATTGTTGTGCTTCCCTGCTAAGCCTCTGGCTCCTGCTCGGTCACTCTCTGTATTCAGGTCTTCTGTGCTCTGTCGTGCTTCTTAGCACATGCTCAGCTCTGTGCTCTGTTATGCTTCTTAGCACACGCTCTGCTCTGTGCTCTGCCGTGCTTCTTAGCACACCTCCTCTCCTGCCTTGGTCTCTAGCGTGCTTCCCAGTGCACGCCTCACACTGTCCTGCACTCTGCGTACCCTTGTGCACACGTCTTGCACGGTCCTGTACTCTGTATGTCCTCGGGCACACGCATTGCATTGTCCTGTAGTCTGTGTGCCCTCATGCACACACCCTGCACTGTCCTGTACTCTGCGTACCCTCGTGTACACACCTTGCACTGTTACGTACTCTGCGTGTTGCCATGTCCACTCTTTGTACACTTCCACTTTCTGCGTACTCCTGTTCTTCTGTGAGCCGGCCACCTGGTTCCAGCTTTCGTGGTACTTCACTCCCCTGGGTCTGCCCCTGACGCTCCCAGTATAGGGGGTGGTTCTCACTAGGTCAGCTCGCCAAGGGTGGGTTGGAATCACGACCCAGAGGGTCCACTCCAGGAGTCATCACACATTTTCAGGTCTCTCCAGAGATGCTCAATTGGGTTTAGTCAGGGCCTTGGCAGGGTCAGTGAAGAATGATTACAGAGTTGTTCTGGAGCCACTCCTTTGTTATTTTAGCTGTGTGCTTGAGGTCATTGTCTTGTTGGAAGGTTAACTTTTAGCCAAGTCTGAGGTCTAGAGCACTCTAGAAGAGGTTTTCATCCAAGATATCGCTTTACTTGGCCGCATTCATGTTTACTTCAATTGCAACCAGTCGTCCTGTCCCTGTATCTGAAAAACATCCCCAAAGCATGATGTTGCCACTACTATGTTTCATTGTTGGGATTGTATTAGGCAGGTGATGAGCACTGCCTGGTTTTCTCCACACATACCACTTAGAATTATCATCAAAAATTTCTATCTTCGTCTCATCAGACCAGAGAATCTTATTTCTCATAGTTTGGGAGTCCTTCATGTGTTTTTTTTTTTATAAACTCTATGCAGGCTTTCATATGTCTTGCACTGAGGAGAGGCTTCCGTTAGGCCACTCTGCCATAAAGGCCTGACTGGTGGAGGGCTGCAGTGATAGTTGACTTTGTGGAACTTTCTCCCATCTCCCTATTGCATCTGTGGAGCTCAGCCACAGTGATCTTGGAGTTCTTCTTTACCTCTCTCCCAAGGCTCTCTCCCACGATTGCTCAGTTTGGCTGGACGGCCAGGTCTAGTTAGACTTCTGGTGGTCCCAAACTACTTCCATTTAAGGATTATATAGGCCACAGTGCTCTTAGGAACCTTGAGTACTGCAGAAATTATTTTGTAACCTTAGCCAGATGTGTGCCTTGCAACAATTCTGTCTCTGAGCTCCTCAGCCAGTTCCTTTGACCTCATTATTCTCATTTGGTCTAACATGCACTGTCAGATGTGAGGTCTTATATAGACAGGTATGTGCCTTTACAAATCCAGTCCTATCAGTTTAATTAAACACAGCTGGACTCCAATGAAGGAGTATAACGATCTTAGGAGGATCACAAGGAAATGGACAGCATGTGACATAAATATGACCATGTGATATTTCAGTTTTTCTTTTTTAATGAATTTGCAAATATTTCTACATTTCTGGTTTTTATCAGTCAACATGGGGTGCAGAGTGTACATTAATGAGAAAAAAATTAACCTTTTTGCATTTACAAAATGGCTGCAATGAAACAAAGAGTGAAAAAATTTAAAGGGGTCTGAATACTTTCCGATCCATTATAAGTAGGAGCAGCAATCCTTGGCGCCGGTAGAACATGTGCCGGCTCCAGGCTCCACAATGTTCATCCAGTGTGCCATCAGGGCAATGTACCATCCCTGGCCACAAGTACTTGCCCACTTGTCTGTTCCAGTAACCGCGTTAATGAGGGCAACAGTGCTGTTCCTGGACACGAGATGGTACAAGGTGGGGACACCACAACAGGAAAAATAGGGGCAGCTGGGGACTGAGTACCAAGGAACCAAATTTCTACACCTGTACCAGGTCAAATTTTATTTTTATTTGAAAGAGACTAAATTTCACATAAACCAAGTTCTAGAGAATATGTGAGAATAGTCAATTTTAGAACAAACAAATTTCGACACCAGCAGAAGGACAATTTTTTATTTTATTAGAAAAAGCCCAAATTTCACACAAGCGAAGTTCTACAGAATGTGTGACAACACTAAATTTTTGAACAACCATGTTTCTAAACCTCTACCAGCCTATCTTTTTTTAAACCAATGATATTTAATATAAACCAAGTTTTAGAGCATATATGTGGCAATAGTCAATTTTTGAACAAACATATTTCTCCAGCTATACCAGGCCAATTTTGGATTTTATTTTAAACCAAAGACAAGTCACACAAACCAAGTTGTAGAGTATATGTGGCAATAGTCAATTTTTGGAACAAAAATATTTTAACTGTACCAGGATAAGCAGTTTTTAAAAATTTTAACCCACTGTAATTTTACACAAGGCACATTATACTGTATGGATGACTAATTGAATCAGGAAAAATATTTTGAAGGTTTTTTAGAGTGTTATATACCATTGAAATGTACCCCAGAACACAAAATACTGTAGGGTGAACAATATAATATCAATAAATTTTTGAACAAATATTTGGAGGCTTATATAGCAAGGAAATGTACCCAAGAAGATGTAATAATAACCAATACTGATACATTTTTGAACACTTTTTTGGAGGATTAGATACCATCGAAATAGACCAAGAAGATGTAATACTCTATGGATGAGCAATAGAGATGAGCGACTTTGCCTTTTTAAGGGTCGAGTCGGATTTCATGAAACCCGACTTTCTCAAAAGTCGAGTCGAACAAAATCGGCCAACTATCGGGAAAAGTCGGAGGTCCGACTGAAACACGAAACCCAATTCAAGTCAATGGGGAAGCAAAGTCGGAAGGGCGTGGAGGACAGTAAACACACCTACAGTGCTCATTTCAATGCCAAAGACATCAATTCTTATTACTTAAGCTTGGCAACCTTAATTTACTTTATAATAAAAGTAACGCATTGAAAACTGGGGGTTATTTGGCTAAAGTTGTGGAGGGTAGGGCTGGCTCCAGGTTTTCGTGTGCCCCGGGCGAAAGAGTGTCAGTGGGCCCCTTTAACACATACCACAATTCATGATGCTCAGAAACGTCACAGAAATATAGGTATAGTACAATGACAAATACTTCACTTCTTATATTACCTGACTGATATCTATTCTAAATTCTACAATAGCTCAAAAACCGGACAGTATATTCCTCCATACAGTATTATGGCCACCAAATAGTGCGCCATACAGAATAATGAGCCCCATATATTGTTCCATAAGAATAATTGGTCCCATATAATGATCCATACAGGATATGATGAGCTCCACATAATGCTACAGTATATGATGGTCCCCATATAATAGGACGGTCCCCATAGAGTAGAATGAGCCACACATATTGCTCCATACAGTATAATGAGTCGCATATAAAGCTCCATACAGTAAATGATGGGCCCCATATATTGCTCCATACAGAATGGGCTCCATACAGAATAGGCCCCATATGTGCTACATATGATGCTCCATACCCTCTATGATGTCCCATAAATAATGAACCCCATATGATGCTCTAGTATATGATGGGCCCCATGGATGATGCCCCAGTGTATGATGGGCCTATATAATGCTCCATATTGTTAGGGTTCAAGTTCCCACTGCTGCACAAGGGGAGTCTCGAACCAGTCCCTCTGAGGTCCCCCATCCATCTCCAGCCGCAGTGGAGCCTGCTCAGCAAAGACGTCGGTCCCAGCGTCTCGCCCGGTCTAATACTGTGCAGAGACTTGCTGCTGACTCTCCAGGTTCTGCTATTGTAGCCAGTACTCGTCAGCGGCGAGCAGACGTCTTTAGGACTAAGTCCTTTGTAGCTTCATCTGAGCATGCCCAGGGCAAGATCTCCCATTGGAGATCAGGGGTCACATGCTCAGATATAGCTGCCACTCCTATTGGTCCTTCAGGAAGGTCCTGTGGCTGTTGATGTTCTGAAGCAGCTTCCATTGGTCCTTCCTGGAAGGTCTTTTTCTCATGGCTGCTATAAAAGGCTGTCCTTACCGCACGGCCGTGCGCTAGTATCAACCGTTATATGCTTTGCGCCAGTATGGTCATGCGTGTGTGTGGTTAGGGCGGCTGAAATACGCCATTACAATACCGACCTAATCGGTGAGGAGCTTGGTATGCTATCTGGTCAGGGTCGGTGTCTTAGATGCCTTAGATTACCGGCATAACCGGTGAGGAGTTTGATTGCTGTATTCAGGGCCTGGCATTCAGACGCCATAGATTGCGGGTGACTCCCGCGAGGACATTAGCGCATGATCACTTTCTATGTTCACTTAGCAGTCAACTGTGTACCTGGGTGCCTAACAGGACACAGAAGTTTGTCTCAGCGGCTCTGTGACGCAACAGGGTTCGCTTTCAACGCTGTGGTGTTAACTGAGTTCGCACACATCGCCATATAGCGCTGCGGCACTCCTTCTAGCGGATCTGTGGAATTACAGAGTTCGCACATATTGCCACAGCGCGTTACGGCATTTATTTTGGCGACTCTGCGGGATAACAGAGTTCGCTTCCTGCACCATCTTACTAGCAGCAAGCTCCGCCTGCACGGTGGACCCCGGGCTGCGAACGCACCTCTCTACATCTTATATTTGGTGCGTTCCGAAGACCCTAACACATATATAATGGGCCCCATATGATGCTCCAGTATATGAGGGGCCCCAAGCTGATGCTCCAGTGTATGATGGGCCCCATTTATAATGCTATAGTGTATGATGGGCCCCATATGATGCTCCAGTATATGATGGGCCACATGGATGATGCTCCAGTGTATGATGGGCCACATTTATAATGCTACAGTGTATGAAGGGCCCCATATATAATGCTACAGTTTCTAATGGGCCCTATCTATGAAGCTCAAGTGTATGATGGGCCCAATATATAATTCTCCAGTGTATATATTGCTCCAAACATTTAAAAAAATGAAATACCACCATTCAAACTATTTCTTTGATTGATGGGGCGGTCAAGAAAGAGGAACCCATGTGCATTCTGTCGACAGGCTTTCGACAGGGTGCACCGGGATTTTATATTTCAAACGTTAGAAGGAATTGGCTTCAAAGCAAGTATGCTCCGTAGAATTTCTGCCCTGTACTCTTCTCCCAGTGCTCAACTTAAAATGAATGGCGCACTTTCAAACACATTTTTAATTAGGAACGGCACGAGGCAAGGCTGTCCTCTTTCACCCTTGCTTTATTTACTCACTATGGAACATCTAGCAACCGCGATACGCAATAATCCCTCCATTAGAGGCATAAAAGCCCATTCAAAAGAGCACAAAGTGGCACTTTTGCAGATGATGTCCTATTGTATGTCTCTTCCCCAACTATAAATCTCCCAAATATTATCTCAGAATTACATAGATTTGGTCGTTTGAGCAATTTCAAAATTAATACCCACAAATCGGAGATTCTCAATATCTCAATCCAACCAAGTGAGGTGTAGAGAGTTTGGCAGCTTCATTTCCCTTTAAGTGGTGTTCAGATTCTCTTACCTATCAAGGAATAAAAATCACTGCCAAAGTATCTAATTTTTGTGAAGCAAACTTTAAGACAGCTTTACATAAAGCTGAGTTCGACTAAGAAAAATGGCATAAACTACCTTTATCTTGGTTTGGAAGAGTGAGCGCTATTAAAATGGATCTATTACCCCGTCTCCTATATTATTTCCAAACAATCTCCTTGTATTTACCTGCCTCCTTTTTCTCACGTCTTAAAAAGGCGATTTCTCGTTTAATTTTGTCCCAAAACGAGCATGTATTTCATACTTTTTTTGAAGTAGATCGAAGCAAGAAGGGGGAATAGGTCTGCCAGATTTTGATATGTATAGTCAAGCAGCAATTGGTACATGTATTTTAGAGCTGTTTCATAATAAAAAACAAAAAAAGTGGGTTACATTACATAATGATCTTATTGGATGTGACTCCCGTATAGTTATTTGGTCCCCAAAGAAGAACGGGATATACCTTTTCCCTTCCTCACCAAAAACATGATATCATTTACCAAAAGAGGGAGTCGAGAGCTGTGAGTCTGTTTGTCTCCTGGCCCCCTAACTCCTATATATGACAATCCATCCTTTCCTGCAGGATTAAAAAGAGACACTTATCTACATAAAAATAGAGCTTCATGCCCCATAGTCTATGATTATGTGACAAGGACAGGGATGAGGTCTCTCCAGGACATTTTTCGGGACAAGGAGCTGCCAACAGTTGCATGGTTCTTTTATGAACAAATAAAGAGGTTTATTATTAAATTAGCAAAACAATCCGATCCATGCTGAATATTATCTCCGTTTGAGACTCTTTGTTTATCAACAAACTCTATAGATCATGCTATCTCTTTATTATACAAAACCTTCCAAGAAGGGCAGACCCCATCGAGAGATTTCCCAGCATTTTTTTCAAAATGGGAGATTTATTTGGGTAGACCCTTATCAGTTGAAGAAAGAACAAAGATTCGCTTATGCACATTCAGGTCATCGCTCTGTTCGACATCACAGGAGAGGAGCTACAAAATCTTGTCGAGGTGGTACAGATGACCATCAGATTTAAACATAATTTATTCAACAATACCGGATACGTGCTGGAGATGCTTAAAAGATAGAGGTTCATTTGTACACATTTGTTGGCACTGCACACTCATACAGAAACTGTGGTTAGCATCCTTTGATCTCTGCAACAAGCTGTCTCTAACCAAAATTACACCCGCAATGGACCTGGCCTTGCTGTCCTTGTGTAGCTCCTCGATTTCTAGATTTAAGAAAGGTCTTCTTAGACATATTCTCACTACTACCAGGAACATGATTACTAAATTTTGGAAACAGGAAAAGGTTCCCTTTCGTTCTGATTTGGTGATGGAACTCGACGACATATATAGAATGGAACAGCTGATAGGACAACTGAATGGTACCACAGGAAAGGTATATAACACTTGGGCCCCCTGGGTTATGTTTAGAGAATCATCGGAATTGGACTCTTGGTTGATAGACCCATAGATGATGGGTCATATGAGTTTACCTACTGGATGGAGCCACATTTCCTACCCCACTCCTTAACCCCTCTCTGACATTAGACGTACTATCCCGTCCATAAAACCCGTGACAATCTGACCATGGACGGGATAGTACGTCATAGGCGATCAGCTGCGCTCCCTCCGGGAGCGCAGCTAATCGCCGCCGGGTGTCAGCTGATTATCACAGCTTACACCCGTGACTGTGTGTCAGGAGCGGTCACGGACCGCTCCCGGCACATTAACCCCTTGCACACCGCAATCAAACATGATCGCGTTGTACTGGGGGCACAGGGAAGCATGTGATCGCGCTGTTCTGAGGGCTTCCTCCCTCCCAGGACCCAGATCCAAGATGGCGCCGGGGTCCTGGAGGGAGGCGGCTTCCTCAGTGCCTGCTGAGAGCAGGCACTGAGAAGCCTGCTGCACTGGCTGAGCGATCGCTGGTGTGACAGAGTGCTGTGCACACTGTCACACCAGCGATCTGATAAAATACAGTGATGTCCCACCCTGGGACAAAGTAAAAAAGTTAAAAAAATAAAAATAAACATGTTTTAAAAAAAAAATCCAAAATGAATAAAAAAAAAAAAAAAATTCCCCAATAAATTCATTTCTTCCTGTAAATAAAAAAACCAAAACAATAAAAGTACACATATTTGGTATTGCCGCGTCCGTAAAGACCCCCCCTATAAAACTGTCTGACTAGTTAACCCCTTTAGTAAACCCCTTAATAAAAAAAACAAAGCAAAAAATTAATGCTTTATCATCATACCGCCGAACAAAAAGTGGAATAACACGCGATCAAAAAGACCGATATAAATAAACATGGTACCGCTGAAAACGTCATCTTGTCCCACAAAAAACGAGCCGCCATACAGCATCATCAGCGAAAAAATAAAAAAGTTATAGCTCGCAGAATAAAGCGATGCAAAAATAATTATTTTTTATATAAAATTGTTTTTATTCTATAAAAGCGACAAAACATAAAAAAATTATATAAATGAGGTATCGCCATAATCGTACTGACCCGAAGAATAAAACTGCTTTATCAATTTTACCACACGTGGAACAATAAAAACGCCTCCCCCAAAAGAAATTCATGAATTGCTGATTTTTGTTCATTCTAACCTCCCAAAAATCGAAATAAAAAGCGATCAAAAAATGTCACGTGCTCAAAAATGGTACCAATAAAAACGTCAACTCGTACCGCAAAAAATAAGACCTCACATGAGTCTGTCGGCCAAAATATGCAAAAATTATAGCTCTCAAAATGTGGCGATGCAAAAAACTATTTTTGCAATAAAAATCGTCTTTTAGTGTGACAGCTGCCTATCATGAAAACCCGCTATAAATAGTAAATCAAACCCCCCTTAACACCCCCTTAGTTAGGGAAAAGTAATAAAATAAAACAATGTATTTATTTCCATTTTCCCATTAGGGTTAGGGTTAGGGTTGCGGCTAAAGTTATTGTTAGGGTTGGCGCTAAAGTTAGGATTAGGATTAGGGTTGGGATTAGGGGTGTGTTAGGGTTAGGTTTGTGGTTAGGGTTGGGACTAGGGTTAGGGGTGTGTTGGGGTTAGGGTTGGAGTTAGAATTGGGGGGTTTCCGCTGTTTAGGCACATCAGGGGCTCTCCAAATGTGACATGGCGTCTGATCTCAATTCCAGCCAATTCTGCGTTGAAAAAGTCAAACGGTGCTCCTTCACTTCTGAGATCTGCCATGCGTCCAAACAGTAGTTTATCCCCACATATGGGGTATCAGCGTACTCTGGACCCCAAGAGTTATTGTGCAATTTGTCCTATTTCTTCTGTTACCCTTGGGAAAATAAAAAACTGGGGGTGAAAATATAATTTTTGTAAAAAAAAAAAATATTTTTTTGTTTTTACGGCTGTGCGTTATAAACTTCTGTGAAGCACTTCGGGGTTCAAAGTGCTCACCACACATCTAGATAAGTTCCTTGTGGGGTCTATTTTCCAAAATGGGGTCACTTGTGGGGGGTTTCCACTGTTTAGGCGCATCAGGGGCTCTCCAAATGCGACATGACGCCCCCAGACCATTACATCAAAGTCTGCAATCCAAAATGTCACTACTTCCCTTCCGAGCCCTGACGTGCGCCCATACAGTAGTTTTCTCCCACACATTGGGTATCAGCGTACTCAGGACAAATTGGACAACAACTTTTGGGGTCCAATTCCTCCTGTTACCCTTGGGAAAATAAAATATTGGGGGCGAAAAATCATTTTTGTAAAAAAAAAAGGATTTTTTATTTTTTACGGCTGTACGTTATAAACTTCTGTGAAGCACTTCGGGGTTCAAAGTGCTCACCACACATCTAGATAAGTTCCTTGTGGGGTCTATTTGCCAAAATGGGGTCACTTGTGGGGGGTTTCCACTGTTTAGGTGCATCAGGGGCTCTCCAAATGTGACATGACGCCCCCAGACCATTCCATCAAAGTCTGCAATCCAAAACGTCACTACTTCCCTTCCGAGACCCGACGTGTGCCCATACAGCAGTTTTCGCCCACATATTGGGTATCAGCGTACTCAGGACAAATTGGACAACAACTTTTGGGGTCCACTATCTTCTGTTACCCTTGTGGAATAAATAATAATATTGGGGGAGAAAAAATCTTTTTTGTAAAAAAAAAAAGGATTTTGTTATAATTTAGGCTGTACTTATAAACTTTTAAGTGAAACACCCTGGGGGTTCAAAGTGCTACCACAATCTAAATAGATAAGTTCCTTGAGGGTCTAGTTTCCAAAATGGTGTCTTTTTGGGGGTTTCCCTATGTTATGGCAGATATAGGAGCTTCCAAACACGACATGGGTCCAGCCAATCTGCGTTGAAAAAGTCAGACATCGCTCCTTCCCTTCCAAATCTGCCATGCACCCAAACAGTGGTTTACCCCACATTGGGGTATCAGCGCACTCGGACAAATTGCACAATAACTTTTGGAGTTTGTTACCCTTGGAAAAATAAAAAATTGGGGTGAAAAGATCATTTTTTTGGAAAAATATGATTTTTAAATTTTACGGCTCTACGGTTAATAAACTTGTGTGAAGCACTTGGGGGTTCAAATTGCTCACCAAAGATCTAGATAAGTTCCTTAGGGGTCTAGTTTCCCAAATGGGGTCATTTGTGGGGGGTTTCCACTGTTTAGGCACATCAGGGGCTCTCCAAATGCAACATGGCATCCAATCTCAATTCCAGCCAATTTTGGTTGGAAAAAGTCAAATGGTGCTCCTCCCATTCCGAGCTCTGCCGTGCGCCCAAACAGTGGTTCCCCCACACATATGGGGTATCAGCATACTCAGGACAAATTGTACAACAACTTATGTGGTCCAATTTCTCCTGTTACCCTTGGGAAATTAAAAAATTAGTGACTAAAAGATAATTTTTGTGGGGAAAAAATAGGATTTTTTTGTTCATGCCCGGGCATTATAAACTTGTGTGAAGCACTTGGGGGTTCAAAGTGCTCACCAAATATCTAGAAAAGTTCCTTAGGGGGTCTAGTTTCCAAAATGGGGTCACTTGTGGGGGGTTTCCACTGTTTAGGCATATCTGGGGCACTGCAAACGGAACATGACCCCCATCAACGTCTGCATTCCAAAACGTTACTACTTCCTTTCCAAGCCCTGCCGTGCGCCCAAACAGTCTCCCCCCCCACATATGGGGTATCAGCGTACTCAGGACAAATTGGACAACAACTTTTGGGGTCCAATTTCCTTGGGAAAATTCAAAAATTTGGGACTAAAAAATCATTTTTGTGCAAAATTGTTTTTTTTTTTTTCACACCCAGGCATTATAAACTTTTGTGAAACACTTGTGGGTTCAAAGTGCTCACAACAGATCTAGATAAGTACCTTAGGGGGTCTAGTTTCCAAAATGGTGTCACTTGTGGGGGTTTCCACTGTTTAGGCGCATCAGAGGTTCTCCAAACGCGACATGGCATCCAATCTAAATTCCAGCCAATTTTAGTTTGAAAAAGTCAAACGGTGCTCCTTCCATTACGAGCTCTGCCGTGTGCCCAAACAGTGGTTTTCCCCCACATATTGGGCATTGGCGTACTCAGGAGAAATTGCATAACAACCTTATCTGTCCATTTTCTCCTTTTACCCTTGTGAAAATAAAAAAAAGTTTGTAAAAGATCATTTTTGTGGCTAAAAAGTTAAATATTAATTTTTTCCTTCCACGTTGCTTTAGTTCCTGTGAAGCACCTGAAGGGTTAATAAACTTCTTGAATGTGGTTTTGAGTACCTTGAGGGTGCAGTTTTTAGAATGATGTCACTTTTGGGTATTTTCTGCCATATAGACCCTCAAAGTGACTTCAAATGTGAGGTGGTCCCTAAAAAAATGGCTTTGTAAATTTTGTTGTAAAAATGAGAAATCGCTGGTCAACTTTTAACCCTTATAACTTCCTAACAAAAAAAATTTTGGTTCCAAAATTGTGCTGATGTAAAGTAGACATGTGGAAAATGTTATTTCTTAACTATTTTGTGTGATATATTTTTCTGTTTTAAGGCAATAAAAATTCAAAGTTTGAAAATTGCAAAATGTTAAAAATTTTCGCCATATTTGCGTTTTTTTCAAAAATAAACGCAAGTTATATCAAAGAAATTTTACTTCTAACGTGAAGTAAAATATGTCACGAGAAAACATCTCAGAATCGCGAAGATCCATTGAAGCGTTCCAGAGTTGTAACCTCATAAAGAGACAGTGGTCAGAATTGTAAAAATTGGCCCGGTCATTAACGTGCAAACCACCCTTGGGGTGAAGGGGTTAAAATCTTTCGCCTCCCACTTTTCTTTTTTTTTCTTTTCCCTTCTTTCTCCCTTGTTTCTTCTCTATCTTCATTTGTTTTGTAGACCTAGAGTCTTAGTCTAGGTACCTTCTTCTTTAAAACTAATAAACAAAGTAATACTGATGATAATTGCCTACATGACCAAACATCTCAGGCACTCATCCAACATTTGTTTTATATGTATGACTTTCTGGGGAAAAGTTATAGTTGCTATATAATTTTTTTTTTGCATGTGATAGTAGAAGAGGTATGCTCTTTTCTCTTCCTGTTATTAATGATTGATATGTATAAATACCTAAATAAACTTGATTTACCCAAAATAATGAAATACCTCTTCTGGCTGGGCACTACTCTGCTCTGGACTCATCAGCGTCGCTATCTTCCAGCTCTCTGCACTGTGACTGTTCAGGCAGAGGCCGCACAGACGTGACGTCATCGGGCCCTCTGACCTGAATGTCACTGTCCGAAAACACGTAAGACGTCACAGCGGTGGAGCAGGGAGAGGTAAAAATTGCAAGTGCTGGGGCCTGAGCAAGCAAGGTGGCCACTCATGGGCGACTGCACTGGCACAGGGCCCCTCATGGTTCGCCAGGGTGTCTCTGACGATGAGTGGGCCCCCCCACCGTCGGAGACACAGGTGTACAATTAGGGGCCCTGTGCCAGTGCCGTCGCCCACGAGTGGGCCCCCCCACCTTCTCAGGGCACCGGCACTTGCCCGGTTGCGCCAGGTGGTGATACCGGCCCTGGGGGGGTACAGCCCAGTTAGGGAGGTGCAAAAACTGGCATATGTTGAGGTGTAAGCTGGAGTTCAGCATCTGCAAATGGAGGAACTGGAGAAGTCGGAGGAAAAGGAGGACAAAGCGAGCCATTTTGCTGGCAATCTATGTGTCATCAGGGGAAGGTGGTACAAAATCCTTTGAAACCCAAGCATGGTTCATTTTAATGAAGGTGAGATCATCAAAATTTTGGGTCGACAGCCGGGTCTTTTTTCTGTCAGGATTGATCCACTAGCACTGAAGACTCTTTCTGATAGCACACTACCAGCAGGGCAAACAAGCTCCTGTAAGGCATATTGTGCCAATTCAGGCCAGGTGTCCAGTTTACAGGCCCAGTAGTCAAAGGGGAATGAACTGAGAGGGAGAACATCAATAGGGGAGGAGAGGTAATTTTGAACCATAGTTGACAACTGCTGTCTCCTGTATTAATAGTCGTGTGAGCGGTACTTGAGAAATCAGTCCACAGCATGGTCATGAAACCCCTGTCTCCAATGCCACTTCAGCTGTGTGTAGCATGAACACCTCTTCCATTCGGCCCACTAGGGCTCATGGTAGAACAAGCAACGCTGCTGTGTGATGAGAATGCCTCTAACAAATGGTTTACAACAGTTGCTTGTTTGTTCACCAATATTAGCTCTAGGTTCTCCTGTGGCATGATGTTCTGTAATTTGCCTTTATAGCATGGATCGACGATACTGGCCAACCGGTAGTCGTCATCTTTCTTCATTTTGGCAAAGCGGGGGTCCCTTTTTAGGATCCTCAGACATAATCACACATGTGGGCCAATGTTCCAGGTGTCAATGATGCACTGACAGTGGTGGGTGGAGGAGCACTTTCTGCCAAATCCACATCCCTCCAGTCACGCACAAACCCTGTACTGTTGTGAACACGTTGGAGGCGACTTCGGAGCTGGGGCTCCCTCCGGTGGTTGCTAAGGGAAATGAACCAATTGCTGAATGGCTTTCAGCTGGGTCCGAATGGTCTGATATAAGTGACCTGAACTCCCATCAGCCTTGCCGGTAATCAATTGTTCTTCCAGTTCTTGGTTGGAGCTCACTTGCATTCCTGCTTTCATTCAGATAAGTGATTTGCTGTTTTTTTTCCTCTGGTTGGATTTTCCTTGCTGGTTTGCTGCCTTGCAGTGGACTTCAGCCTGGTCTCCTCTTGAGGCCTGGCTCTGCAATTGTGCTCAGTTTGTGTTTGCACTTTTGCTCTGTTCCTGTGTCACTTTTTATTTGCTGAATTGCTGTGTATTACACCAGAGATCTGATTTAGGTGGTAGAGATCGTGTGATCTCAGTTTTTTTGTTAATCAGAAGTGTTGGTATTTTTGTCAGGGTTTTTTGGGTTGCAGTCAGAATTCTTTCCTATACATTTCTATCTAGACAGAATTGGGCCCCAGCGTTTGCTCATTCTATTTTCTGTCTGTGTTAGTATTTTCTTCTTGTCTAACCGCCATTACATGTTTGGGGGCTTCCTATTTCTTTAGGGGATCTGCTACGGGGCAGTTAGCTTTCATGTTTCTGTCTTTAGGTGCAGCTATCTCTCCGGCTGTGATGAGGCGTCTAGGATCACCGAAGGTACGCTCCATGGCTACTTCTAGTGTTGCGGTTAGTTTAGGGTCCTGCAACCCAGTAGTTTCCAGCCTCTCTGGTGTATTGCTACTTTTGCTATTTTTGCTATTTCTCCTCAGCTACCGAAACATAACACTGTACCTGACCTTGGCAAGCCAACATTTTCTCTTGCCCCCTGAGAAGCATCCTCCTCCCCAAAATAATCATCCCCCTCATCCTCCTCTTCCTCTTCTTCCTCCACCTCGTCCAGGACAGTTCACTGAGCAGACAATGGCTGACTGTCATCAAGGCTTCCCTCCTCCTCCTCCGCTGCAGACGCCTGATCCTTAATGTGCGTAAAAGTTTCCATAAGCAGACGCATAAGTAGGATGCTCATGCTTATGATGGTGTCATCTGCGCTTACCAGCCGTGTGCATTCCTCAAAACACTGAAGGACTTTACAGAGGCCTTTCAGCTTTGACCACTGCACACCCGACAACTTAATGTCTGCCCTCAAACTGCCTGCCTGTGTATCCTCCCACAAATGCATTACAGCATGCCTCTGTTCGCACAGCCTCTCAACCATGTGCATGGTGGAGTTCCACCTT
>JARQOD010003218.1:0-67543 GCA_033576555.1 Oophaga sylvatica | reverse complement strand
TGTTTAGTTTTGCCTGAGAGAGATTCCCAACTAATGTCTGGATAGTTGAAATCTCCCATGACCACTATGTCATATTTTTTGGAGAACTTGGCCATTTGATGCATAAAGAGTTCATCCATATCTTCAGCTTGCACAGGCGGCCTGTAGTAAATGCCTACAATGGTGTCCTTTCCATTGTTCTGTCCTTGTATTCTTACCCAAACAGTTTCCACAGAACTCCCAGTCTTTGAAGCGTCAATCTCTGTGCAGATATATGCTTTTCTAACATACAATGCAACACCTCCTCCTCGTTTATCAAGTCTGTTTCTTGCAAATAAGTTGTATCCTTCTAGCCTTGTATTCCAATCATGTGTATCGTCCCACCAAGTCTCAGTGATTCCAATGACATCATATTTCTTCTCCTGCGTTAGTAGCTCCAGTTCTCCTTGTTTGTTGCCCATGCTTTGTGCATTCGTATAGAAACACTTTAGTTTGTGATTGGTTTCTCTTTCTTCAATATTTTTATTATGTAGATTTTTTTGTCTTTGTTCTTCCCCTTCACTTCTAATAGCAGAGTTCTCAATAGCATTTGTCAGGTGTATGGCTTTTGCTGGCGTTTTGCTTCCCTTCCCACATTGTTCTAGTTTAAAGCTCTCCTGATGAGTGTAGCAAGGCGACTTCCAAATACATGTTTTCCAGTCTTCGTATGGTGCACCCCATCTCTAGCAAGTAGTCCATCGTATAGGTAATTCACTCCGTGATCCAGAAATCCAAATCCTTGCTGACGGCACCATCGACGTAGCCAGTTGTTCACCTGCAGAATCTTATTCCACCTCCTTGTTCCATGGCCATCCACTGGAAGGATGGAGGAGAAGACCACCTGCGCTCCAGTTCTTTCACTTTCTTACCTAAGTTTTCAAAGTCACTGCAGATGGTTTCCAGGTCGTTTCTAGCGGTGTCATTTGTCCCCACATGTATTAGCAGGAATGGGTAGTCATCTTTAGGTCTGAAGAGTCCTGATATCCTGTCAGACACATCTTTAATTTTTGCACCTGGAAGACAGCACATTTCTCTTGAGGTTATATCCGGTCTGCAGATAGCGGCCTCTGTTCCTCTCAACAGGGAATCGCCCATGACAACAACTCTCCGTTTCTTCTTCACAACAGTTTTCTTTCTCCATTCAGGAGGACTCTGAGGGCGTACAAGGTTACTCTTTGTGGGCAAAGTCTTATCCTGATGTATTTCTTCATCGTTCTCCTGTGTAAGAGCCTGGTATTGGTTCCTGAGCAGAATTGGTGCTGACTGCCTCCTGATCCTCCTGCTTCTCTGGGTCACATGCTTCCATTCCTCTGTTTCTTCAGTTGCACTTCGAATTTCTTCTCTTTCTGTACCATGAAGAGATAATTCTGCTCTGTCTAAGAACTCTTCACCTTCCTTAATGGTCTTCAATGTAGATAACCTCTCTTCCAGATTTTGCAACTTTTCCTCCAACAGGGACACAAGCTTGCATTTCTGGCATGTGAAGTTTGGCTTTTCCACTGGTAAGTCTATGAACATGTAGCAAGAAATGCAGCTAACCACATGGCTCCTGGCCTCTTCCATGTTCTTATTGTTCAAGAGATAATCAAGCGGTGAAATATAATCCAAAACTCGTTTACTGATGTCCTCCTTTCAGCTGCAACAGCCAAAATCCAGTGTTCCTTGAGCTCGCGGAGACTCTTCACTTATCCCAGAAGGCACTGGGAATATGCAAATTATCTCCTCGGGACTCCTCCCTGGTTTACTGATGTCCTCCTTTCAGCTGCAACAGCCAAAATCCAGTGTTCCTTGAGCTCGCGGAGACTCTTCACTTATCCCAGAAGGCACTGGGAATATGCAAATTATCTCCTCGGGACTCCTCCCCTGGTTTACTGATGTCCTCCTTTCAGCTGCAACAGCCAAAATCCAGTGTTCCTTGAGCTCGCGGAGACTCTTCACTTATCCCAGAAGGCACTGGGAATATGCAAATTATCTCCTCGGGACTCCTCCCCTGGTTTACTGATGTCCTCCTTTCAGCTGCAACAGCCAAAATCCAGTGTTCCTTGAGCTCGCGGAGACTCTTCACTTATCCCAGAAGGCACTGGGAATATGCAAATTATCTCCTCGGGACTCCTCCCCTGGTTTACTGATGTCCTCCTTTCAGCTGCAACAGCCAAAATCCAGTGTTCCTTGAGCTCGCGGAGACTCTTCACTTATCCCAGAAGGCACTGGGAATATGCAAATTATCTCCTCGGGACTCCTCCCCTGGTTTACTGATGTCCTCCTTTCAGCTGCAACAGCCAAAATCCAGTGTTCCTTGAGCTCGCGGAGACTCTTCACTTATCCCAGAAGGCACTGGGAATATGCAAATTATCTCCTCGGGACTCCTCCCCTGGTTTCAACCGGTTACAGTAATCTGCAGACTTAATTTTCCAGAGGCACGGCATTGTGCGGTACAGCTCGATAAAATCACGCAAAAACTCCTGCTTATCAGCCATCCAAAAGAGACATAGTGTGGGGTCCTGACTCCTGCCGTGACTGCCGTTTGGCAGCTCAGCAGCAATCATGTAGCGATACACCAGCGATCATGACAAGTGCATATCGTTGTTGGGATCGCTCGTGTATCGCTATGTGAGACCCAGGCTTTCAGCCTCTCCTCCAGCCCCTCCTCAAGCCTCTCTTCCAGCCTCTCCTTCAGCCTACTTCAGCCTCTACTTCAGCCTCTCCTTCAGCCTCTCCTCCAGCCTCTCCTTCAGCCTCTACTTCAGCCTCTCCTCCAGCCTCTCCTTCAGCCTACTTCAGCCTCTCCTCCAGCCTCCTCCAGACTCTCCTCCAGACTCTCCTTCAAGCTACTTCTGCCTCTCCTTCAGCCTCTCCTTCAGGCTACTTCTGCCTCTCCTTCAGCCTCTCCTCCAGCCTCCCTTCAGCCTCTCCTTCAGCCTCCTTCAGCCTCACCTTCGGTGCCACCTTCTGGCCCAGTTTTTCGTACAGCTGAGACTTTGTTACAGTTGTATCCAGTCTCCTCTGGGCTCCAGACTGACAAATTGTAACGCTCTTCGGAGCGATTATCACCAGTCGTGTTCAATCCGTAAGACAACATTATTCTCATTATTAACAGTTTAGTTGCTGTTCTGTCCCCAGACTCTCCTCCAGCCTACTTCAGCCTCTACTTTAGCCTCTCCTTCAGACTCTCCTTCAGCCTCTCCTCCAGCCTCCTCCAGCAACCTTCAGCCTCTCCTCCAGCCTCTCCTTCAGGCTACTTCTGCCTCTCCTTCAGCCTCTCCTCCAGCCTCTCCTTCAGGCTACTTCTGCCTCTCCTTCAGCCTCTCCTCCAGCCTCCAGCCTTCAGCCTCTCCTTCAGCCTCCTTCAGCCTCTCCTTCAGCCTCACCTTCGGTGCCACCTTCTGGCCCAGTATTTCGTACAGCTGAGACTTTGTTACAGTTGTATCGAGTCTCCTCTGGGCTCCAGACTGACAAATTGTAACGCTCTTCGGAGCGATTATCACCAGTCGTGTTCAATCCGTATGACAACATTATTCTCATTATTAACAGTTTAGTTGCTGTTCTGTCCCCAGACTCTGCAGTATCGGAGCCGATGTCCCCGCCGGTCACCACAGATGCCAGGAGCGTCGTCTCTGCGTTATTCTCGCCGTCTGACATCACCGGACCCGGAGTCTCCGGCGCTTATGTTGGTGTGAACATCAGACGATGACAGGGTCAGCTCTAATTCCAGGACGCTTTCATCACAAACACCGGCTGAGTGCGACCACGGCCTGTCACACACATGACCCACTGTGTCACGATTACCCAGGAGGGGTGTAGCTAAGTGACTACCTGCAGGTACCACTCCAGGGCAGTCCCAGAACTGCAGCGGATGACCCCAAGCGTCAGGATCACAGAGTTGGAGTCACTGTCAGGACCTGATTCGGACACTTGTTCTGGTTCAGACAGTGCAGCTTCTGGAACACAGGACGGACACTGATGCTAGTTTAGGTACCGCCAGAGCGTATTCAGGTTCCGGTACCGCCAGAGCGGCTTCAGGTTCGGGTAATACCGGAGCAGATTCAAGCTTAGACAACACGGGTTTCAGGTGCAAGTTCTGGTTCAGATGACACGAGGCACTCAGGATCAGTAATGTAATGTATGTACACAGTGACTGCACCAGCAGAATAGTGAGTGCAGCTCTGGAGGATAATACAGGATGTAACTCAGGATCAGTAATATAATGTATGTACACAGTGACTGCACCAGCAGAATAGTGAGTGCAGCTCTGGGGTATAATACAGGATGTAACTCAGGATCAGTAATGTAATGTATGTACACAGTGACTGCACCAGCAGAATAGTGAGTGCAGCTCTGGAGTATAATACAGGATGTAACTCCGGATCAGTAATGTAATGTATGTACACAGTGACTGCACCAGCAGAATAGTGAGTGCAGCTCTGGGGTATAATACAGGAGGTAACTCAGGATCAGTAATGTATGTACACAGTGACTGCACCAGTAGAATAGTGAGTGCAGCTCTGGGGTATAATACAGGAGGTAACTCAGGATCAGTAATGTAATGTATGTACACAGTGACTGCACCAGCAGAATAGTGAGTGCAGCTCTGGAGTATAATACAGGATGTAACTCAGGATCAGTAATGTAATGTATGTACACAGTGACTGCACCAGCAGAATAGTGAGTGCAGCTCTGGGGTATAATACAGGATGTAACTCAGGATCAGTAATGTATGTACACAGTGACTGCACCAGCAGAATACTGAGTGCAGCTCTGGAGTATAATACAGGAGGTAACTCAGGATCAGTAATGTAATGTATGTACACAGTGACTGCACCAGCTGAATAGTGAGTGCAGCTCTGGAGTATAATACAGGAGGTAACTCAGGATCAGTAATGTAATGTATGTACACAGTGACTGCACCAGCTGAATAGTGAGTGCAGCTCTGGAGTATAATACAGGAGGTAACTCAGGATCAGTAATGTAATGTATGTACACAGTGACTGCACCAGCAGAATAGTGAGTGCAGCTCTGGAGTATAATACAGGATGTAACTCAGGATCAGTAATGTAATGTATGTACACAGTGACTGCACCAGCAGAATAGTGAGTGCAGCTCTGGAGTATAATACAGGATGTAACTCAGGATCAGTAATGTAATGTATGTACACAGTGACTACACCAGCAGAATAGTGAGTGCAGCTCTGGAGTATAATACAGGATGTAACTCAGGATCAGTAATGTAATGTATGTACACAGTGACTGCACCAGCAGAATAGTGAGTGCAGCTCTGGAGTATAATACAGGATGTAACTCAGGATCAGTAATGTAATGTATGTACACAGTGACTGCACCAGCAGAATAGTGAGTGCAGCTCTGGAGTATAATACAGGATGCAACTCAGGATCAGTAATGTATGTACACAGTGACTGCACCAGCAGAATAGTGAGTGCAGCTCTGGAGTATAATACAGGATGTAACTCAGGATCAGTAATGTAATGTATGCACACAGTGACTACACCAGCAGAATAGTGAGTGCAGCTCTGGAGTATAATACAGAATGGAACTCAGGATCAGTAATGTAATGTATGTACACAGTGACTGCACCAGCAGAATAGTGAGTGCAGCTCTGGAGTATAATACAGGAGGTAACTCAGGATCAGTAATGTAATGTATGTACACAGTGACTGCACCAGCAGAATAGTGAGTGCAGCTCTGGAGTATAATACAGGATGTAACTCAGGATCAGTAATGTAATGTATGTACACAGTGACTGCACCAGCTGAATAGTGAGTGCAGCTCTGGAGTATAATACAGGATGTAACTCAGGATCAGTAATGTAATGTATGTACACAGTGACTGCACCAGCAGAATAGTGAGTGCAGCTCTGGAGTATAATACAGGATGTAACTCAGGATCAGTAATGTAATGTATGTACACAGTGACTGCACCAGCAGAATAGTGAGTGCAGCTCTGGAGTATAATACAGGAGGTAACTCAGGATCAGTAATGTAATGTATGTACACAGTGACTGCACCAGCAGAATAGTGAGTGCAGCTCTGGAGTATAATACAGGATGTAACTCAGGATCAGTAATGTAATGTATGTACACAGTGACTGCACCAGCAGAATAGTGAGTGCAGCTCTGGAGTATAATACAGGATGTAACTCAGGATCAGTAATGTAATGTATGTACACAGTGACTGCACCAGCTGAGTAGTGAGTGCAGCTCTGGGTATAATACAGGATGTAACTCAGGATCAGTAATGTAATGTATGTACACAGTGACTGCACCAGCAGAATAGTGAGTGCAGCTCTGGAGTATAATACAGGAGGTAACTCAGGATCAGTAATGTAATGTATGTACACAGTGACTGCACCAGCTGAATAGTGAGTGCAGCTCTGGGGTATAATACAGGATGTAACTCAGGATCAGTAATGTAATGTATGTACACAGTGACTACACCAGCAGAATAGTGAGTGCAGCTCTGGACCATCCCACAGGAAGGGGCGGAGCTTGCCGTGCGGTCTGACTGTGGTGCCTGTGTGTGCTGCTCAGGAAGGGAGGTTTTTCCATCCAGGACTTTTTGTCTGTGTGATGAGTGCTGTGCTGGAATTGCTGTCCTCATCTGTTTTTTTTTTTTTGTACTGCTGAAAGCCCTCCTTCTCTCTGCAGCTCTCATACTTCTCCCTTCCCCCCTGTCAGCCTGCACTCAGGCAGTGTAATGTGAGCTGCCAGTGCTGGAAGTTTTCCCGCTTCACCGCAGGGGTCCTGCATTGTCCGAACACGTGCTTTCTTCCTATAGCAGCCATGTTGGAGTATTCATTCTTTTTTGGTTAATAACACGGTGGGAGCATTCGCTAGAAACACGAACGTCACTGTGTTGAACCATGCGCCGACGGGCATCGTTCCCGTGGTACCGGTGAACCCGTAACTCCAACAGAGCCCGAGAAATGGAATTCTCGGGTGCCCCATGAGCTATGTCACCCAAGTTTGGGTTCATTTGAACCATTATTTCAAAGCAAGACCATTGATAGGTCTGCCGTTATTCTGCTAGGTTCACAGAACGAGTTATGAACCTTATGATATTTGTAGCATCGGCGTCCCGGCCCTCTGCCAGGCAGGGACGCCGTTCCCCTTACCAGCGCTCTGCGTCCTTAGCGCCCCCAGCATCCTCAGCGCCCCCAGCGTCCTCAGCGCCCTCAGCATCCTCCTTCCGTCCTGCTGGGCCCGCGCGCTCCTTCCCTGCTGCTGGACTTAGGGCGCGCGCCCGCACCCTCCCCCGCTCTTAAAGGAGCCGCGCGCATTTTCCAAATTAGTCTCCGGCCAATGCCGGAGGACTCCACCCTATATTAAGGGCTTCCTCCTTAATGGAGGTGCCCGAGCAATGTTGTTATTGCACTGTATAACTCTGCTTCAGCCCTCAGCTCCTGTTTCCAGTTGCCTGCCTGTTACCTGTCTGTTTGGTGTCTGCCATCTGACTGCAGCCCTCCCCGGAGGTTCGGACATCACCTGCAGTGATCCCCGGCTATTACAGAGACTCTTGCCTGCTCACTTGGGAGCGATCATCTGCCATCCGACTGCAGCTCTATCCGAGGGTTCGGACTCCATCAGCAGTGATCACCGGCTACTCCAGAGACTCTTGCCTGCTCGCTTGGGAGCGATCATCTGCCATCGGACTGCAGCCTACCAGGAGGCTCCAACAGCTCAGGTCGTATAAGCCTGTATATTCATAGACTGCCCTGGTCACTTGCCGTGACAACCTGCCTACCCAGAGACTGCCCTGGTCACTTGCCGTGACAACCTGCCTACCCAGAGACTGCCCTGGTCACTTGCCGTGACAACCTGCCTACCCAGAGTCTGCCCTGGTCACTTGCCGTGACAACCTGCCTACCCAGAGACTGCCCTGGTCACTTGCCGTGACAACCTGCCTACCCAGAGTCTGCCCTGGTCACTTGCCGTGACAACCTGCCTACCCAGAGACTGCCCTGGTCACTGGCCGTGACAACCTGCCTACCCAGAGACTGCCCTGGTCACTTGCCGTGACAACCTGCCTACCCAGAGACTGCCCTGGTCACTTCCCGTGAATTCCTATCCGTATTCCCCGGGCGCCACCTGCTCTCTTACAAGTATACTGTCTTGTATAATAAAGCTCAGTGGTTTCACCTACCAGACCCGTTACAGTTTGCTCGGGCCATGGAACCCGGTGGCACCCAAACCCCTTCACTCCCGGAATTGTGTCATGAACTATCTCGCCAGAGGTCGCAACAGGAGGCCATCCTGGGTCACCTGCGGAACGTCAATTCCCGCCTGGACACTCTGAATTCATCACCAGCAACCACCGCTGGAGCCATGACTCACAATCCGGCAGCCTCGCTGCTTCCCAATTCCGTGGTTTCCATTCCCGGACCCCGACTTTCAGCTCCTCCTAGGTTTGGAGGCGACCCTGCTCTGGCTCGTGGTTTCATTAACCAGTGCACCCTGCATTTCGAACTCCTGGCACACCAGTTTAACTCTGACCGGGCCAAAATTGCCTTCATCATGTCCCATCTCACCGGTGAGGCTCTGACCTGGCTTAATCCTCTCTGGGAGAGAGAAGATCCTCTGGTATCTGACCTGCCTGCTTTTCTCTCGGCCTTCCGGAAGGTATTCGACGAACCTGGACGGAAGACCTCCTCTGCATCATCTCTGTTGCGTCTCCGTCAGGAGAGTCTCACCGTTGGTCAATATGCCATACGGTTCCGTACTCTAGCCTCAGAGTTGGCTTGGGACAATAACGCCCTGATTTCGGTCTTCTGGGAGGGTCTGTCCGGCCGTATTAAAGATGAACTTGCCGGTCGGGACATTCCAACCTCCCTTGATGATTTAATAAATCTTGCCAATCGAATTGATCTACGGTTCCAGGAAAGTGCCAAAGAGGTCACCCGTGAGAGAGGGTTTCCTCGTCTTGCACCCTCGTTTCAGAGACCTATAACCTCTTCTGTTTCTCCCCAGATGCACACTGCTGAGCCTATGAAAAGAGATGTGATGATATAAATGTCACAATAATAATGTAATATCCCAAACAAAAATAAAATTAATGACAAGAATTATCAATAGTGACAATACCACCAAATGTGTGGATGGCAGACCATCCGGAATTGTGAACAAAACTATCCAGGATAGGGGGGAGGACACCCAGTGACAAGACAGTAACTGAAAATCAAAGGTGACACAATGTAATAGTAAAAATAATTTTATTGAATCAATGGATAAAAAGTGTATATAAACACTAACAAGTTAAATAAAATTACAATGAATATTAGTTAAATAAAAAGAGGCAAAAACCCGTGTAATATAATGAAGCTCCAAAATAGACAGTGAGCACCGCAATGTATACCCTTAAGTATATATACAATTTCTAAAAAGAATAGCGTAAATGTAAGACAGTATACATATATGGAAGATAATGATATGCTCAATCAGAACCAGGTAATAACCCTATATATAAAGAATGATACAAAATTAAGGCACATGCAGTGAAAGAACAGGTGCTATAATGAACAATATGTATGTGAATGCTCAAAAATATAAAGGATATTGGGTGAAAAATCAAAAATAGTGTTCTTGCAGCAAAGGAATAAAAAAATACATGAAATAATATATACAAAAATACGTAAGGTGCTGCACTACACAATATTGTGTGGTTTCACAAAAATATGAAAGGCATTAATGAAAATTCAAAAATGCCTACACATAAAAAAGGGATATCACAATGAGTGAAAAAAAGAAAAAAAGTGTTGGCAAACATCTAAGAATAAATGTCTCCACATGTGAAAGAAATAACACCGTGCACTAACTGGAAATCAGAAGAAATAATACCACCAAACAGGCGAAATACCTGGGAGCTAAATATCACGGGTTCAAGCCTCTGGATAACGCGCCCCGACGCGCGTTTCGGAAATCCTTTTCCTTCGTCAGGGGGATATAATAGAATGCCAGCAATCAGTGGCTATTTATAGAATAATGAAGCCGAGTAAATGGGAAAGCGGCGCATGCGCGAGTAGCGTGACCGGAAGCAGACATCGCGACCCGCGTCATGTGATGCATCACTTCCGGGTGATCCCGAAGTGTGACGCACACATAGAGACGCCGTCGCCATGCCACTGGCGGCGTGGAAACCCCGCGCATGCGCACCCCATACTCGGCTACTGATAAGTAAAAAAAGGGGGAAAATGTAAAGTAAAGTGATTGCCTCGAATGTTATATTTAATCCACATGTGAGGACGTGTGACTATAAGAAATACATACAGACAGAAAAAGCATGTCATGGCCAATAACGTACACATATATGCATGTAAGAACGTTAATTATCCAGATTGTAATATATAATCAAAATACACTTAAATAAGCAATTACATAACAATGGTCCAAATGCCCAGACATGGAGAATAGGAGAAAAACATCCATGTATTGGTTCTCCACATGAGAGAGATCATCTCAATATATATGGAATATCTCAAACGAAATGAATGATTCTGTGATTGCTGGAATAAAAAAATACAAAGAAAATTAAAATAGTGAGAATATACACATGTGAAATAAAATTATTTTAAAAACGGGACAAAAGAAAGATTTTCATTCAAGCCAAGCGGGGAAACAGTTTGTAACGTCCAAATCCACTTTGTTTCCATTTGGGCAAGACGTTTGCTGATCCTACCCCCACGAACCCCACTAACCAACACATCAATACCAAAAATTTTTAATAAGGATGAGTCGCAATTGTGGTGCAATTTAAAATGCCTGGGCAGAGTTTTAAGCGAGGTGACATCTGTCACATCTTTAGCTGCTTTTATACCCAGGACATGTTCACGTACTCTGATCTTGAGTTGCCTGGTGGTTAAACCTACATAGATTAGTGAACAGGGACAACTGGCATAATAAATGACAGCTGATGTGGTACAAGTGATGCTGTGTTTAATGTCAAAAGATCGAGACTTGTCAGAATTTAGAAAACTCTGTGTCTTAATGACATTAGGACAAGCTACACAAGACCCGCATGGTCTACAACCATATGTGTGCTTAGCGGGAGGCAAGAAATTAGTATGGGTATCCGACACGGGTATACCAGTATAAAAACTTTTAACCAGATGGTCACCCAAATTCCTGGATCTGCTAAATGCGATAGAGGGTCTGTCACCCACATACTTGGAAATAATGGGATCCGATCTCAAAATAGGCCAATGCTTTATGAGGAGGTTCCTGAGCACATCATTCTGGCCATTAAATTGTGTAATAAACCGAATGGCAGTATTATTCTTTTGAGGTTTATCATTATTCCCATATAAAGCATCATGTCTAGTAATATGTCTAGCCCTATTGTAAGCACGCTTGATAGACCTGCGACTATATCCACGTTCCAAAAATCTGGCACTCATCAATTCAGATTGTCTCTCAAAATTGCTCTCAGTAGAACAAATCCGTCGGAGACGTAGGAATTGTCCAAACGGAATGGAATTGATGAGTGCCCTAGGGTGTGAAGATGTCGCATGAACCAGGTCATTGACTGCTGTTTGTTTTCTAAATAAGTCAGTCTGGAGACAACTATCTAGATCCCTATTGACACGAACGTCCAAGAAGTCGATAGAATTGTCATGATGGCAAAACGTAAGTCGTATATTGATAGAATTGTTATTAAGAGTACTGATAAATTCGGATAGAGCTTCAGCAGAATCTTGCCATATAAAAAAGACATCGTCTATGTAGCGTGTCCAAAATGAGACACGCTCCATAGAACAATTATTGTCAGAAATAAAGAGGTCCCTCTCCCAAAATCCAAGGAACAGGTTGGCATACGATGGAGCAAATGATGCTCCCATCGCTGTTCCCTGGACTTGAAGGAAGAAGGACCCCTTAAAAATAAAAAAATTATGTGATAAAGTAAATTCCAATAAATTGATGAAGAAAACAATAAAAGCCCGAGAAAAAGAAGAATACTGCAAAAAATACGAAACTGCTGCTAATCCATCATTATGGCGTATACTTGTGTATAATGACTCAACGTCACAAGTTACCAAAATAGAATTTGGATCAATGTACAATCCATCGATCTTCTTCAGGAAATCATTCGTGTCTTTTGTATATGAAGGGAGTGCAGTGACAAAGGGTTGCAGGATGGAATCTATATATTTGTTCACATTCTCCAGATAGTTGCCTCTACCCGATACAATGGGTCTACCCGAGGGGACCACTGGGTTTTTATGTATCTTGGGTAATAGATATAGGGTGGGAACAGTGGGCTCTTGAACCTGAAGGGACATGTACAATTCACTGGTAATAATACCCTCATCCCTTGCATCTTGCAACAGAGTACGGAGTAGTAATTGGAATTTGGATGATGGGTTAAAAGTTAACCTCTTGTAACACTCTCTATTATCCAATTGCCGAAAAGCCTCTTTTTCGTACATGTCCTTCGGCCAGACCACAATGTTCCCACCCTTATCCGCTGGTTTATAAACCACATCCTGGATATTAGTCAATCTTGTAAGTCCCATTTGATCCTCATGACTAAAATTACTTATATGCGGATGAGAAGGAATGCTGTTGAGTTCGTTACTGACTGTGCGGACAAACACCTCAATAGTGGGACAAGATGATAAAGGGGGAAATTTGTTGGAGGGTTTTCTAATAGCTTCAGGAACCTCACCTTCGCAACCATTATGCTCCCTAACCAGCTGCTCCAAGTTATTTAACGCCTCTTGTTCCGTCTCTGTGGGAAAAGATAGAAAGTTATTCTCGTTCTGAAACATGCGTTTGAATATTAACCTCCTAGCAAAAAGATTAAGGTCTTTAATTACAGAAAAATGGTCAAAATGAGCAGTAGGGCAAAACATTAAACCCTTCAACAAAAGCTCTATTTCGACTTGAGAGAATTTATGTTTGCTCAAATTGATTACCTTCAGTTGGTTAGAAGTCTCGGGGGAATATTCTCTCTTATTTGGAAGAAACCGCAGATTTCTCTTTCTTTTGGGGGTAATTGCAGAAGACACAGAGACGGAAGACGAGGCAACGGAAACATCACTGACAGAGGGATGTGAATTGTGCGAAGATGAGCGTGTTCTATAGTTGGAGGAATGTGTTTTCCATCTATATATTCTACCCAGGAGTAGATCATTTTGATCCCTGGAAAGTTTGTTCGTATGAGTTTTTTGAATACCTTTAACCAAAGACTCCAATTCTTTATCCAAAGATTCATTCAGAGTCTTTAGTTGTTCAGAAGATAAATTATTCTTGGCTATAGAAAACTGTTCCTCCAACAAATTATCCACCTCTCCAATGGATTTGGTATTGATGTGTTGGTTAGTGGGGTTCGTGGGGGTAGGATCAGCAAACGTCTTGCCCAAATGGAAACAAAGTGGATTTGGACGTTACAAACTGTTTCCCCGCTTGGCTTGAATGAAAATCTTTCTTTTGTCCCGTTTTTAAAATAATTTTATTTCACATGTGTATATTCTCACTATTTTAATTTTCTTTGTATTTTTTTATTCCAGCAATCACAGAATCATTCATTTCGTTTGAGATATTCCATATATATTGAGATGATCTCTCTCATGTGGAGAACCAATACATGGATGTTTTTCTCCTATTCTCCATGTCTGGGCATTTGGACCATTGTTATGTAATTGCTTATTTAAGTGTATTTTGATTATATATTACAATCTGGATAATTAACGTTCTTACATGCATATATGTGTACGTTATTGGCCATGACATGCTTTTTCTGTCTGTATGTATTTCTTATAGTCACACGTCCTCACATGTGGATTAAATATAACATTCGAGGCAATCACTTTACTTTACATTCTCCCCCTTTTTTTACTTATCAGTAGCCGAGTATGGGGTGCGCATGCGCGGGGTTTCCACGCCGCCAGTGGCATGGCGACGGCGTCTCTATGTGTGCGTCACACTTCGGGATCACCCGGAAGTGATGCATCACATGACGCGGGTCGCGATGTCTGCTTCCGGTCACGCTACTCGCGCATGCGCCGCTTTCCCATTTACTCGGCTTCATTATTCTATAAATAGCCACTGATTGCTGCCATTCTATTATATCCCCCTGACGAAGGAAAAGGATTTCCGAAACGCGCGTCGGGGCGCGTTATCCAGAGGCTTGAACCCGTGATATTTAGCTCCCAGGTATTTCGCCTGTTTGGTGGTATTATTTCTTCTGATTTCCAGTTAGTGCACGGTGTTATTTCTTTCACATGTGGAGACATTTATTCTTAGATGTTTGCCAACACTTTTTTTCTTTTTTTCACTCATTGTGATATCCCTTTTTTATGTGTAGGCATTTTTGAATTTTCATTAATGCCTTTCATATTTTTGTGAAACCACACAATATTGTGTAGTGCAGCACCTTACGTATTTTTGTATATATTATTTCATGTATTTTTTTATTCCTTTGCTGCAAGAACACTATTTTTGATTTTTCACCCAATATCCTTTATATTTTTGAGCATTCACATACATATTGTTCATTATAGCACCTGTTCTTTCACTGCATGTGCCTTAATTTTGTATCATTCTTTTATATAGGGTTATTACCTGGTTCTGATTGAGCATATCATTATCTTCCATATATGTATACTGTCTTACATTTACGCTATTCTTTTTAGAAATTGGGTATATACTAAAGGGTATACATTGCGGTGCTCACTGTCTATTTTGGAGTTATTATTACACGGGTTTTTGCCTCTTTTTATTAACTAATGTCCATTGTAATTTTATTTAACTTGTTATGGTTTATATACACTTTTTATCCATTGATTCATAAAATTATTTTACTATTACATTGTGTCACCTTTGATTTTCAGTTACTGTCTTGTCACTGGGTTCCTCCCTATCCTGATAGTTTTGTTCACTGCTGAGCCTATGAGGTCGACCAGACCAGATGGTCAAAGCCGTCAGGACTAGCCGTGCCGAGAGGATTTGCTTCTACTGTGGCGTAGACACTGGATCCGTTACTGTCGGTGAGGGTCGGAAACGCTGTGTCTGGGTTGTCGGAGAGTCCACCTAGACAGAAAAATCCTTTTATCTCTGCGCTGTTGCTCTATTCTATCGGTAAGAACCGTTACTTCGAATGGCCAACTTGATTCTGGGCAGCGGGAACTTGTTAGGCTTAGTGAGAGTTCGCATTCCACCAAACTCTGGTTGAACCAGTATTGTTGTGCTTGGATGGGGGTCTCCTACCCTCCATCCAAACTTAGTACCGAAGCCATAACCTGCAGGTGGGAATGTTTGCATTCTGAGAGCATCTCGTTTCATGTTTACCTGGACTCTCATGCTTTCTTACTAGGTCTGCCTTGGCTCAAAACATGCACCTCTGACTGGCAGAATGGAGAATTCTTCGCTGGGGACAGGACTGTCATAAACGTGTCTGGTGCTGTCCATCCCGTCGTTCTTTCCTACACCTGCTAATCTACCTGGACTCCGTTCTATGCATTCGCTGATGTCTTTAATAAAGGAAGCAATCATTACCCCGTAGACCATATGATTGCCCTGTCGACCTGCTACCGGTTACTACGCCCTCCCGTGGGCGTTTTCCCATTGTCCGCTGCAGAGACCAGTGATTGTCAATTTTCGGGAGATTTAGCAAGATTCTTTCGGAATCTACTCCCGCGGGAGCAGGTTTCTTTTTTGTTAAACAAGAGAAGACGGATTCTCCGTCCTGTATTGACTACAGAGGCTAAATTCGTCACGGTGAAGAATAGTACCTCTTCGCTCATCGGAGTTGTTTGATCGTCTTAGAGGCTAGAGTCTTCACTAAACTGATCTTCTGGAGATACACTGGTTCGTATCCGTCGAGGAATGATGGAAGCGCATTCACACCCGGGATGCCATAGGTATTGTTATGCCTTTGGTCTTGTAAGCTCAGCTATCTTTCAGAGTTGGTCAATAACTTCGGACCTCCTTACTCCTGCGTTGTGGTGTCCTGCGACTTTGTCTTCTCTCGGATCTCAGTCTCACGGGGATGTTCGTCAGTTTGCTCAGGCTCAGGCAGAATACCTTTCGCCAATATGAATGCTCTTTGAGCAGACTCGCTTCCGTTTCTGGTACATTATCTCTCAGACGAGCTCTAGGGAATGGATCGGAGGAAACGTCTGCCATCGAGAAGTGGCCCACCAGAGGGTTGAGGCCATTCAGCGGTTCCTGGGATCGTACTATTACGTCTCTCATACCGCTTCTCTTCCAGGACTGTCCAATTTTCACGCCACCCGCAAGATGCAAACCCAAACAGTGACCCAAGAGAGGAGCCTTTCTTTCCTTGAAACAAGCCTTCTCTTCCGCTCCAGTGCTGCATCGCCCGGACGGCAACAAGCAGTTCTTCCTGGAGGTGGACGCTTCCTCTGCTGGAGCCGGAGCGGTACTTACTCAAAAATCTTCATCCGGGAAGATGGTTTCCTGTGGTTTCTTCTCCAAACTCTTCTCCTCCTCCGAGCGCAACTACTCCATAGGAGATCGAGAGTTATTGGCCATTAAATTGGCATTGGAGGAGTGGCGTTACCTACTCGAGGGGGCTCTTCATCCGGTAATCATCTACACGGACCACAAAAATCTGTCTTACCTTCAGCATGCTCAGAGACTTAACCCTCGCCAAGCCCGGTGGTCCTTGTTTTTTGCCCGTTTTGATTTTCTCTTGCATTTTAGCCCGGCTGACAAAAACATCAAGGCGGATGCCTTGTCCCGGTCCTTCCTGGTGTCGGATCTCGAAGATGAGCCTAAACATATCATCGATCCCGCCAGAGTGATGCAGGTGGCTCCCGTGAGCCTAAACCGTCTCCCTCCTGGTAAGACGTTCGTATCAGAGACTGATCGGAAGAGAATTCTACATTGGGGTCATTCGTCTAAACTCGCTGGCCACGCTGGTCAGAAAAAGACCCTCCAACTCATTACCCGGCATTATTGGTGGCCTACCCTGCACAAAGACGTAATAGACTTTGTTTCTGCCTGTGTCTCCTGTGCCCGCAACAAAGTTCCGAGACACCTGCCTGCCGGCCGTCTTCTTCCGCTTCCTGTACCCGCTGCTCCCTGGCAACATATAGCCATGGACTTCATTACGGATCTGCCGTCTCTGCCGGTTGTACGGTCATTTGGGTGGTCGCTGACCGCTTTTCCAAGATGGCTCACTTCATTCCTCTGCCAGGTCTTCCGTCTGCACCCGAGTTGGCTAAAGACTTTATCCGCCACATCTTCCGTCTCCATGGTTTGCCTCGTCACATTGTGTCGGATCGTGGGGTACAGTTCACTTCACGTTTCTGGAGAGCTACTTGTAAGTTACTAGACGTCACCTTGGATTTCTCCTCCGCTTACCACCCACAGTCCAATGGACAAGTTGAGCGAATAAATCAGAATCTGACCAGCTATCTCCGACACTTCGTTAATGCTCATCATTCTGATTGGGTGGAGCTCCTGCCTTGGGCCGAATTCTCTTACAATAATCACGAGAGCGAATCGTCCACCAAGTCTCCGTTTTTTATAGTCTTCGGTCAGCACCCTCGGATTCCTGTCCCCGTTTCCATCTCTGTGGACAATCCAGCTGCGGAATCTCTGGTTAGAGAATTCTCCTCCATCTGGGAGAGTACCCGGTCCGCACTCATTCAGTCATCTGAGCGCATGAAAAGACATGCTGACAAAAAACGTCTGGATCCTCCTCAATTCCGTCCTGGGGACAAAGTCTGGCTTTCGTCCAAATATGTTCGGCTCAAAATTCCTTCCTACAAGTTAGGTCCTCGGTTTATCGGTCCTTTTGAGGTCATCAGGCAGATCAACCCAGTGTCCTATAAACTGAAACTCCCGGCCAATTTGCGAATTCCTAACTCTTTTCATGTGTCTCTCCTCAAACCTGTGGTACTTAACTCTTTTTTCAAGTCTACAGGTACACCTCCTGCTCCAGTGTCTACTGTTTATGAATTTGAGGTAGAGAACATTCTGGCCACAAAAAGGGTAGGAAGAAAGACTTATTTTTTGGTGGATTGGAAGGGGTTTGGTCCTGAGGAGAGAACCTGGGAGCCTCGGGAGAACATCCATGCCCCTCTCATCCTAGCTAAATTTCTTTCTAGCCTAAAGAGGGGGGGCCTAGAGGGGGGTACTGTAGCATCGGCGTCCAGGCCCTCTGCCAGGCAGGGACGCCGTTCCCCTTACCAGCGCTCTGCGTCCTTAGCGCCCCCAGCGTCCTCAGCGCCCCCAGCGTCCTCAGCGCCCTCAGCATCCTCGGCGTCCTCCTTCCGTCCTGCTGGGCCCGCGCGCTCCTTCCCTGCTGCTGGACTTAGGGCGCGCGCCCGCACCCTCCCCCGCTCTTAAAGGAGCCGCGCGCATTTTCCAAATTAGTCTCCGGCCAATGCCGGAGGACTCCACCCTATATTAAGGGCTTCCTCCTTAATGGAGGTGCCCGAGCAATGTTGTTATTGCACTGTATAACTCTGCTTCAGCCCTCAGCTCCTGTTTCCAGTTGCCTGCCTGTTACCTGTCTGTTTGGTGTCTGCCATCTGACTGCAGCCCTCCCCGGAGGTTCGGACATCACCTGCAGTGATCCCCGGCTATTACAGAGACTCTTGCCTGCTCACTTGGGAGCGATCATCTGCCATCCGACTGCAGCTCTATCCGAGGGTTCGGACTCCATCAGCAGTGATCACCGGCTACTCCAGAGACTCTTGCCTGCTCGCTTGGGAGCGATCATCTGCCATCGGACTGCAGCCTACCAGGAGGCTCCAACAGCTCAGGTCGTATAAGCCTGTATATTCATAGACTGCCCTGGTCACTTGCCGTGACAACCTGCCTACCCAGAGACTGCCCTGGTCACTTGCCGTGACAACCTGCCTACCCAGAGACTGCCCTGGTCACTTGCCGTGACAACCTGCCTACCCAGAGTCTGCCCTGGTCACTTGCCGTGACAACCTGCCTACCCAGAGACTGCCTGGTCACTGGCCGTGACAACCTGCCTACCCAGAGACTGCCCTGGTCACTTGCCGTGACAACCTGCCTACCCAGAGACTGCCCTGGTCACTTCCCGTGAATTCCTATCCGTATTCCCCGGGCGCCACCTGCTCTCTTACAAGTATACTGTCTTGTATAATAAAGCTCAGTGGTTTCACCTACCAGACCCGTTACAATATTGCAGAGCTCAGACCATAGCTTGCAGCCAGGGAGGTGGCCAGAGGACCAGCCCTTTTTGTGAGGTCAGAAGCTGACATGCATAAGTCTTACAGTGAAGTTGCTTAGTAGGAGTCTTTCTGCTGGGATGTGCTGAGTAAGAGATCTCCCAATGAACTATGACGTGTGGCTCCTTCCCCCAGCCTGGCTTGCCTGTATATGATCTAACAACCATGTGAGTGATTTTCATTCTTAATCCTATTTTATTTTATAACTGCATCTGTACAGTCATGGCCAAAAGTTTTGAGAATGACACAAATATTATATTTTCACATGATCTGCTGCCCTCTGGTTTTTATGTGTGTTTGACAGATGTTTTTATCACAGACAGAAATATAATAATTGCAAACATATGAGTAACAAAAGCTTATATTGACAGTTAGAATGAGTTAATGCAGCAAGTCAATATTTGCAGTGTTGACCCTTCTTCTTCAGGACCTCTGCAATTCTCCCTGGCATGCTCTCAATCAACTTCTGGACCAAATCCTGACTGATAGCAGTCCATTCTTGCACAATCAATGCTTTCATTTTGTCAGAATTTTTAGGTTTTTGTTTGTCCACCCGTCTCTTGATGATTGACCACAAGTTCTCAATGGGATTAAGATCTGGGGAGTTTCCAGGCCATGGACCCAAAATCTCTATGTTTTGTTCCCTGAGCCATTTAGTTATCACCTTTGCTTTATGGCAAGGTGCTCCATCATGCTGGAAAAGGCATTGGTGATCGCCAAACTGCTCTTGGAGGGTTGGGAGAAGTTGCTGTTGGAGGACATTCTGGTACCATTCTTTATTCATGGCTGTGTTTTTAGGCAAGACTGTGAGAGAGCTGATTCCCTTGGCTGAGAAGCAACCCCACACATGAATGGTTTCAGGATGCTTAACAGTTGGCATGAGACAAGACTGGTGGTGGTGCTCACCTTGTCTTCTCCGAATGAGGCGTTTTCCTGATGTCCCAAACAATCGAAAAGGGGATTCATCAGAGAAAATAACTTTACCCCAGTCCTCAGCAGTCCACTGCCTGTACCTTTTGCAGAATATCAGTCTGTCCATGATGTTTTTTCTGGAGAGAAGTGGCTTCTTTGCTGCCCTCCTTGAGACCAGGCCTTGCTCCAAGAGTCTCCGCCTCACAGTGTGTGCAGATGCACTCACACCTGCCTGCTGCCATTCCTGAGCAAGCTCTGCACTGCTGGTAGACCGATCCCGCAGCTGAAACACTTTTCAGAGACGGTCCTGGTGCTTGCTAGTCCTTCTTGGACGCCCTGAAGCCTTTTTGGCAACAATGGAACCTCTCTCCTTGAAGTTCTTGATGATTAGATAGATTGTTGACTGAGGTGCAATCTTTCTAGCTGCAATACTCTTCCCTGTTAGGCCACTTTTGTGCATTGCAATGATGACTGCACGTGTTTCTTTAGAGATAACCATGGTTAACAGAAGAGAAACAATGATGCCAAGCACCAGCCTCCTTTTAAAGTGTCCAGTGGTGTCATTCTTACTTAATCATGACAGATTGATCTCCAGCCATGTCCTCATCAACACCCACACCTGTGTTAATGGAGCAATCACTGAAAAGAGGTTAGCTGGTCCTTTTAAGGCAGGGCTGCAATGATGTTGAAATGTGTTTTGGGGGATAAAGTTCATTTTCTAGCCAAATATTGACTTTGCAAGTAAATGCTGTTAAGCTGATCACTCTTTATAACATTCTGGAGTATATGCAAATTGCCATTAGAAAAAGTGAAGCAGTAGACTTTGTAAAAATTAATATTTGTGTCATTCTCAAAACTTTTGGCCATGACTGTACATAACAATATTGTCTCAGTTTGTTACATCTTTTTATATTATATAAGCATTGCCTGTTTTTAAGGAATAAACTATAAATTTATTAGTTTGTTTCTCCTGCTCTATAAATGAATTTTCACGTGCCTGACGTACTACGCTACTGTTTTGGGGTTGCTACGGACCCTCTTGATAAATTGTGTATTAAGTCAAACCCGTAGCTGGTGGCAGTAAAGGAAAGGGGTGTAAAGTGTTAGTCTATTGGGTGGCGCTGGCAGTGACGGAACGGGTCTTATAAGGGTATTGCCTGGCTGCAGCCAGGAGTAATTATAATTCCCTCACTGCAGCGGGCCCCATAGCCAGCACACATCCAAGTGACCTGTCTGGCGACCAATTATCCTAGGTGCAGTCCCCTGACTGGCCTGAGGGTAAGGGGGGCGCCAGAGAGCTGCAAGTTCCTAAGTGGAAGTGGGATAATTTAAAATCCCTGCAGTTTACTGGGTCGGACGGCAGCAGCCGTCGTGTGTGTGCACGTTCCATCACATGTGGTGGCAGCGGTGGGATCACAAGCCGTGACCCCCGGGCTACCGTGTGGCGGACTGTGTGCCCGTTCATCACATATTGGTGGCAGCGGTGGGATCACAAGCCGTGACCCCCGGGCTACCGTGTGGCGGACTGTGTGCCCGTTCATCACATATTGGTGGCAGCGGTGGGATTATAGAGCATTAGTGATCTGGTTTGAGCAATCATTCCATTCACTAAAAAACTTGCACGGTTCTTCAGCGACCCTGCATCGAAAGTTTTGGAGAACAGACTCAGTGTTTATTAGTCCTGAGACAATTGTGTGTACTTGCTGTTACCCCCCCCTTCTCTTTGTTTTTCTATCCTATCTTTTATTTGGCAACCATGGCTACGAGGGGATACGACTGGTATAATCGGAATAGCAAGGAAGCTCTTCTTGCCATGTGCGAGTGGAGGGAGATTGTCCCCATGGCCCAAACCAAGGCCGAAGTGATCCAGGCCCTGATGGCACGGGACCACGCTCAGAGCGAGGAGGGCGCAGGAGCCGGCCCAAGCCAAGTTGGTGCCGCAGGAGCAGAGGCCCGACCCCTGACTGCTTACACCCAGGGCGGGATGGACCCTTACCTGCAGGCGGCCCTGGAGGCACTCCCAACCGACGACCGTGATGGGCGCCTGGAGCTGATCCAGCGATACCAGCAGGAGGCCAAAAAACAGCGAGAGGCTGAGATAGCCGAGCGCCAAGCCCAGCGAGAGGCCGAGAGAGCCCAGCGAGAGGCCGAGAGAGCCGAGCGGGAAGCTCAGAGAGCCCATGAACTGGAGCTGCTCAGACAAGGGGCAATGCCCTCCACAGCCCAGAGCAGTGTGCCCAGCAGCACTCAGAGTCCCAAGCCCCGGCCGGAGCACTTCCCGTGATGGAAAAGGACGGAGACTTGGACACTTTTCTGCGGGCCTTTGAGAAAGTCTGCAGACAGTACCGGCTGCCTGACAACCAATGGGCCAGGTACTTGACTCCCGGGCTAAAGGGCAAAGCTCTGGAGGCGTTTGCTTCACTCACGCCGGATCAAGATGACAACTATCAGGCCATCAAGCAGGCCCTGATCGCCAAGTACCAGCTAACCCCTGAGGTATACCGAAAGAAGTTCCGGAACCTCCAACGTGGCCCACACGACAGTTATAGCGATGTGGTGCAAGGACTCAGGAACCACTTTGACCAGTGGATCCAGGGACTGTCAGTTGACACCTTTGGGAACCTGAGGGACCTGATGATCAAAGACCAGTTCCTGCATCTGTGCCCAGCTGAGGTCCGACAGTTCATCCTGGACCGAGAACCAGAGGACGCGGTCAGAACAGCACGGATCGCCGACAGTTTATGAGGCCAACCGGAAAACCGAGGTGCGGAAGCCCGTCCCCAGCCCGCTGGGGAGGGGGTAAGCCTGCAACAAACCCCAGTGCCCCTGCCAGTCGTCCCTCTGGAGGCACTATCCCCTTTGCCAGCGCCAGGCCTACATCAGACCCCCGCCAGTGTTTCTCCTGTAAAAGGACTGGTCACATCAGCGCCACCTGTCCGGAGAGGCAGAAGAACCCCCCAGCCAAGGCCTCCGGGCCCAACGCCTCTGTTCTTTTGGTGGGTGGTGTGGTGGGGAGGGTTGATGACAACGTGCAGCCCGTCCGCGTGGGGGCCCGTCTTGCTACAGGCCTCAAGGACACCGGAGCTGAACGAACCCTCATCCGACCCGAACTGGCAGCCCCTGAAGAGTTGATTCCGGGGAAAACCCTAACTGTCACAGGGATTTGGGGCGTCCACTACCCCTTGCCGATAGCCCGAGTTTTCATTGACTGGGGTACCGGGAGCGGGGTGAAGGAAGTGGGGGTGTCCGAAAACCTGCCCACTGATGTTTTATTGGGGACTGATCTGGGGAGGATGGTGGCGTACTATGTCCCTGACACCCCTTCCCAATCTGATGATAAGGTTAACGTTAACCATGATGTTGATGTTGATGATGATGGGAAACTGATTGTGTTACCTGCTAATGCTTTGCGAAGTGATGATGCAACTGATAACCTTTCTTTCCCTAGGACTGATGTTGATAGTGATGTATCTGTGCCATCTGAATCTGTTAACCCTTTCTCTGAAGTGGTAGATGTGTCCACAGGTACAGGAGCGTTCAGTCCCGTCGCTCTGCGGAGTGAGACGGCTGAGGAACCCCTAGCAGGAGCAAGCGACAGTGCTCAAGGAAATGGGGAGGTGCATGGGAACCGGGAGGAAGGTGACGCCATGACACTGACCAGTGCCACCGAGGAAGGTAACTGGCCCATAAGTAGCACTGCTCCTGAAGTGTTGGGGGTGGATGGGGAGGTAGAGCCCATAGCAGCGCAGGCTGATGGGTCTATAGAAATCCCCGGGGAGACTGCATATGTAGCTGCTGTCACCCGCAGTCAGAGTGCCCGGATCGCAGGTAGCGCCCTGCCATCTGGACCCTCCTCCGCTACAGGAGAGACTGAACCAGAGGTGGACCCAGAGCCGGTCCCAGAGGGTCCCAGTGAGGAAGGAACCCTGACGTCACTTCTGGCTGCCTCCAGCCAGGAGTTCCAGGCCGCTCTGCACTCAGATGCGAGCCTGGGGAACTTGAGGCACCTCGCCGAGACACCCACCTCAGTGACTGATAAGGAGAGGGTGTTCTGGGAACGAGGAAGGTTGTACCGGGAGACAGTACCCGGAGGTTCCCAAAAGGAGTTGTTGAGGGAAAAACAGCTGTGTCCCGCACCAGTTCCGAGGTGAGTTGTTGAGGATTGCCCATGAGATTCCACTTGCTGGACACTTGGGGATTAGCAAAACTAAGGCACGGCTGTCTCAACACTTCTATTGGCCCAAGATGGGGACAGATGTGACTAACTACTGCCGCTCCTGTATCACCTGTCAAAGAGTGGGGAAGGCGGGGCCTGCTCTTAAGGCTCCCCTGATCCCGTTGCCAGTGATAGAGGAGCCTTTCCAGAGGATCGCGGTGGACATTGTGGGCCCGCTGGCCGTCCCCAGCAGCTCTGGAAAGCAATACATCCTGACTGTGGTAGACTACGCTACCCGGTACCCGGAGGCGGTAGCTCTGTCCTCAACTAGGGCAGATAAGGTGGCAGATGCACTGGTGACCATCTTTTCACGGGTAGGATTTCCCAGGGAGATGCTTACCGATCAAGGGACCCAATTTATGTCTTGCCTAATGAAGGCTCTCTGCAGCAAAATGCAGGTGACGCGTATGGTATCGAGTGCGTATCACCCACAGACCAATGGTTTGTGTGAGCGCTTTAACGGTACCCTCAAACAGATGCTCCGCATGCTGGTTGAGACCCAGGGACGCGATTGGGAGCGGTACCTCCCACACCTGCTATTTGCCTACAGAGAAGTCCCGCAGGCCTCGACGGGGTTCTCCCCCTTCGAGCTCCTGTATGGTAGGCGAGTCCGGGGACCCCTTGGGTTGATAAGAGAATCCTGGGAAGAGGAGCCAAACCCCACGGAAGTGTCCATCGTGGATTATGTCATGCGCTTCCGCGACAAGATGCAGACCTTGACGCAGTTGGTGCATGACAACATGACGCAGGCTCAGGCTGACCAGAAGCACTGGTACGACCAGAACGCCCGGGAGCGGACCTACCAGGTGGATCAAAAGGTGTGGGTGCTGGTCCCCGTACCAAAGGATAAGCTTCAGGCAGCCTGGGAAGGCCCGTACGTCGTGCATCAACAGCTCAACCCAGCCACCTACGTGGTCACGCTTGACCACACTCGGGGTAGGCGCAAGGCCTTTCACGTCAACATGATGAAGGCCCATCACGAACGTGAAGCCTGCGTCCTACCGGTCTGCAATCTGCCCGAGGACGGGGAAGAGGATCCCCTCCTAGACATGCTGGCCCAAGCTAATGCCAATGGGTCCATTGAGGACATGGAGGTAAATGCCTCGCTAACCGTCTCCCAGCGGTTGCAGTTGCTGACCACTCTGGAACCCTTCCGGGCCGAGTTCACGAACCGACCCGGAAGGACCGAGTTGGCAGTCCACGAGGTGGACACCGGGAATCACGCCCCGTTACGGCGGACACCTTATCGGATCTCTGAGGAAGTGCAGCAGATTATGCGCCAGGAGATCCATGAGATGTTGCAGCTGGGGGTGATCCGGCAGTCCAAAAGCGCGTGGGCCTCACCTGTAGTTCTCGTGCCAAAAAAGGATCGGACCACCCGGTTCTGCGTGGACTACAGGGGGCTCAACGCCATCACTACCTCTGATGCGCACCCAATGCCACGCATCGAGGATCTGCTGGAGCGGTTGGCGAATGCCAAGTACATATCCATCATGGATTTAAGCCGGGGATACTGGCAGATTCCCCTGAGCCCTGCGGCGCAGGAGAAATCCGCCTTTATCACCCCTTTTGGACTGTACGAGTCCACGGTCATGCCTTTCGGCATGAAGAATGCCCCTGCCACTTTTCAGCGATGGTCAACCACCTGCTTCAGGGACTGGAGGAGTACGCTGTGGCGTACCTGGACGACATTGCCGTCTTCAGTTCCACCTGGGAGGAACACCCTCAGCATCTCCAGGAGGTGCTCAAGCGTATTCACCAGGCAGGTCTGACCATCAAGCCGGGAAAATGCCAGATGGGCATGAGGGAGGTCCACTACCTGGGGCACCGGGTAGGCGGGGGTTCCATGAGTCCAGAGCCCGAGAAAGTGGACGCGATCGTGTCCTGGCCCACCCCCAGAACCAAAAAGCAGGTGAAGTCCTTCCTGGGCACTGCAGGGTACTATAGGCGTTTCGTACCGAACTATAGCGCCATTGCAAAACCCTTGACGGACCTCACCAAGGGCGGTCTACCCCAAACAGTCAACTGGACAGATGGCTGTGAGGCGGCATTCCGAGCTTTGAAAACAGCCTTGTGCAGCTCTCCAGTGTTGAGAGCCGTCGACAGCAGTCGGCCCTTCCTGGTACAGACTGATGCCAGCGAATTTGGCCTCGGTGCTGTACTCAGCCAGGTTGATTCGGGGGACCAGGAGCACCCCGTGTTGTACCTGAGCCGGAAACTTCTGCCAAGGGAAGTGGTATACTCCACCATCGAGAAGGAGTGCCTGGCCATGGTCTGGGCACTGCAACGTTTGCAGCCCTACCTGTACGGGCGCACCTTCAAGGTGGTCACCGACCACAACCCTCTGAGCTGGCTGCACACAGTGTCCGGAACCAATGGTAGGTTGCTACGCTGGAGCCTTGCCCTGCAGCAGTATGATTTTGCCGTACAACACAAGAAAGGCAGTGATCATGGGAATGCTGATGGGTTATCACGACGTGGCGAACCCGCTGAGGTGCGCATGTCGGATTACCGACAGGTCATGCCTCCGTAGCGCCCTCAAAGGGGGGGAGGTGTGATGAGTGCTGTGCTGGAATTGCTGTTCTCATCTCTTTTTTTTTTTTGTACTGCTGAAAGCCCTCCTTCTCTCTGCAGCTCTCATACTTCTCCCTTCCCCCCTGTCAGCCTGCACTCAGGCAGTGTAATGTGAGCTGCCAGTGCTGGAAGTTTTCCCGCTTCACCGCAGGGGTCCTGCATTGTCCGAACACGTGCTTTCTTCCTATAGCAGCCATGTTGGAGTATTCATTCTTTTTTGGTTAATAACACGGTGGGAGCATTCGCTAGAAACACGAACGTCACTGTGTTGAACCATGCGCCGACGGGCATCGTTCCCGTGGTACCGGTGAACCCGTAACTCCAACAGAGCCCGAGAAATGGAATTCTCGGGTGCCCCATGAGCTATGTCACCCAAGTTTGGGTTCATTTGAACCATTATTTCAAAGCAAGACCATTGATAGGTCTGCCGTTATTCTGCTAGGTTCACAGAACGAGTTATGAACCTTATGATATTGCAGAGCTCAGACCATAGCTTGCAGCCAGGGGAGGTGGCCAGAGGACCAGCCCTTTTTGTGAGGTCAGAAGCTGACATGCATAAGTCTTACAGTGAAGTTGCTTAGTAGGAGTCTTTCTGCTGGGATGTGCTGAGTAAGAGATCTCCCAATGAACTATGACGTGTGGCTCCTTCCCCCAGCCTGGCTTGCCTGTATATGATCTAACAACCATGTGAGTGATTTTCATTCTTAATCCTATTTTATTTTATAACTGCATCTGTACATAACGATATTGTCTCAGTTTGTTACATCTTTTTATATTATATAAGCATTGCCTGTTTTTAAGGAATAAACCTATAAATTTATTAGTTTGTTTCTCCTGCTCTATAAACGAATTTTCACGTGCCTGACGTACTACGCTACTGTTTTGGGGTTGCTACGGACCCTCTTGATAAATTGTGTATTAAGTCAAACCCGTAGCTGGTGGCAGCTAAAGGAAAGGGGTGTAAAGTGTTAGTCTATTGGGTGGCGCTGGCAGTGACGGAACGGGTCTTATAAGGGTATTGCCTGGCTGCAGCCAGGAGTAATTATAATTCCCTCACTGCAGCGGGCCCCATAGCCAGCACACATCCAAGTGACCTGTCTGGCGACCAATTATCCTAGGTGCAGTCCCCTGACTGGCCTGAGGGTAAGGGGGGCCCAGAGAGCTGCAAGTTCCTAAGTGGAAGTGGGATAATTAAAAATCCCTGCAGTTTACTGGGTCGGACGGCAGCAGCCGTCGTGTGTGTGCACGTTCCATCACATGTGGTGGCAGCGGTGGGATCACAAGCCGTGACCCCCGGGCTACCGTGTGGCGGACTGTGTGCCCGTTCATCACATATTGGTGGCAGCGGTGGGATCACAAGCCGTGACCCCCGGGCTACCGTGTGGCGGACTGTGTGCCCGTTCATCACAGTCTGCCTCCTTCCCAGGAAAGAAGGCTCATCTTGGGACTGGCCTCCGGGGCAGGGCCCCCGGCTCCCACCTCCCGGTCCAAGCCGGCGGGGGGTGGGAGGACTCCCAATCCGGCTAGGATAACAAAATCTGGCAAAGGATCCAGCATGAGGACCCGCAGTACCCCAGAGGCCATGGCCGCGGCGGCTCCTTCCCCCGGAGGTAGGCCGAGTACGAGCAGGGGTGCTGCAGCGGGGCCCCTAAAGTGGGGCACCAAGATGGCGAAAGAGACCACCGTGGTCTATGGTTCCCGCGTCCATGCGCACCTCTGTGAGTATGTGTAGCCCAGCTACGCAGGCACACATAAAAGTCCAGGAGAGTGCACTGGAAGGCAACAGCAAAGCTTGATATGCATTCACTGCCACTCACTCTTCAGACACACCCATCTGAGATATAAGGGGGAGTGACACGTGGTTAGTCAGATAGTTTTCCGAGAGGAGTCAGTCAGTTAGCTCCGGGAGGCTCAGGAGTGAGTCATCCCTTGGATAGTTTCCTGTCTTGAGATAAGATCAGTCTGTGTGGAGCTTAGTGTTCAGTGGAGTTCAGCCTGTTAGCTTCTGTCTCAAGGACAGAGCAGCCATTCAGTCTCGGTCCTGTGTGGACTTTGGAGGAAACTGAGAGCTGTGCAGCGAGCTCTGGATGAAGCTGACCTTTTCCACAAAAGCCACCAGTGCTTGTGTTAAGAGCGGAGAGCAGGACGAAGGGCAAAGTGGAGAAGATAGAGAAGTGCTACAGGTATTGGATTGCCTGCACTAAATTGCCGGACACCGGGGTCCGAAGCGTTGCTACAGTTTCAAGCTTAGTAACAAGAAAACCGGAGGCATCTGGACTACAGGTCGCAGAGAGCAGCCCTAAGTGTCAGTACGTAATCGGAGTCAGGAGGAACAAGGACTTTTAGCAGGGCCCCGCATAAAAGGACTCTGTTCTCACCACATAGAAGGCTCCACCACAATGTTGGCCGGGCAGTACAGCTATTGAGAAAGCTGGAGATTCAGAGTTAACTTCGCTTCAGGCAAGTTGGACTCACATGTATATGGAGTAAAGGAGGCCTCTAACCTGCTCAGCTGTTACCCGAATGTGCACACTCCACCCCGACCAGCTCCCCGGGATCTGCTTGAACCATCTACCAGTAAAAGGTATGAAAAGAAGCTGTATTGTGTGCGACTGAATTATTATCTACACCCTGCATCATCATCATCACCATAGACTTCCAGGGACCCGTCTCACCTGTGGGAGACTTACTACCAAGCTGCCCCATAACATCCCCTGTGAAAGTCCTTAGAGCAGCGCTGGTTCAATTAACCAGATACCACAGGTGGCGTCACGAACTACCTATCCTAATAATCCCCTGTAAATACCCCCCATTGTATGAGCGCCCAGGGCCACGGACCGAGTCCTGCTGCCAGTGACAAACCCCATAGACTTTCCTGGGCTCGGTGCCGAGTACCCCATTGCCCTGGTACTAAGTGCGACTCATCTTTGGCGTCACGAACAGGATCCGAAACTTGCAATTGTGAGTCCTGTGTGCCTATATTGACTGTTTGTGCGGAAAAGACTGTTTGCTGTGTTGGCGCCATAATACCGCCATCTTTAGCGCAATATTCGCGCCCTCAGGCGCTGGTGAAGAAGGGGGGCGTACCTGTAAAAGCGCGCTGTTGCCTGGCTCCGCCCCCAGCTCTGACGCGGCGGCAGGTCCTGTGAAACAGGAAGTGAACACTCTGACATCACAGTCCAGCGACGAAGGTCCTGTCTCCACCGCTGTGCCTGCTACGAAGGTCCTGTCTCCACCGCTGTGCCTGCGACGCTGCAGCCTGCAAAAGAGGTAGGCTCAGATTAACCAAGGGGGCACCAATATGTCGCAGCAACCGGCAGACGGAGCGGCCCCCGCCGGAGGCCCCAATAGCCCACCGCTTGGCGTCGTACCGCAGGATGGGGGTGCAGGCCCCTCACCTGGCCCGGTGGTCCCGCTAATGCCGCTAACCCTCCCATACATGCCTGGAGCGAAGTGGCTCCCCCAGTACAGCGGCGAGCCAGACACCCTGCCAGGATTTAAACGGAAAATATGTAGTATTTTGGATATGTATTCAATGACTGAGAAGCAAAAAGCTGCTGTGGTAATAGGACAGTTAAGGTACTGCCACACTAAACAATCCCGCTAGCGATCACAATAACGACGCATACTAATGCGATCGCTAGCGGGATTGTTTCTGTATCGCTAAGTGCGGCCACATTTAGCGATATAGTTAACGACGCTATCGCCGTTAGCAATCTTCTTAACGACTTTAGCGGTACAAAAGTACCGCTAAATCGCTAAGAAAAGGTGCCACACTAGCGATATATACTTACCCAGCGGGAGCGCCGACGAGAAAATAGGGTCCGGAGCGATTCCAGCGACGAGCGAGATCACAGCAGGAAGCTCGTCGCTGGAAGCTGCCGCACTGAACAACATCGCTAACGGGATCGCTAAATAGTGACGTTTTTTAGCGATCCCGTTAGCGATATTGTTCAGTGTGGCATACCCTTTAGCTGGTGCGGCTGAGAGAGAAGTAGAGACTTGGCCCATTGCAGACCAGGAGTCGGTACCTGCGATTCTCTTAAAGCTACAGGCCCATCTTCGAGGACCCAGACAGGGGTTTACCGCATTCTAGTAACTGTAGAAAGTTTTGAAAGAAAATTGCATTTTTGCACTTTAGTATTGTATACTGATGTTTTACATATTTGGAATAGAATACCCGGCTGGGTAAAGAGAGTTAAAGAATTTAGAAAGTTAAATAATGTGTTGATTGCATAGTATACCCTGGTTGGGTAACTCCAGTTGAATTATATGTGAATACTTGAAACATGAATGTCTTTTATTATGTCATGGACTGAGAGGCTGAGGACTGTGCCAGCCCAGAACTTATCTCTGTAAATAGTTGCGCTTCGGTGCTTTATCTTGGTTTCACATGAAACCACTACTATCTACCTCTGAAGAAAAACCCGTATGGTGTGGCCTAGAGTGAGGTCTGCAGTCAGAAGTCCTGCAGCCCACCCAGGACCCACGTGGGAGGTTTTTGGTGCGGGTCCTCCACAAGTATCTTGTATTTATGAACATGTTTGATATTTTGATACTTTTGATACTTTTGTATTCTTCATTGTACAAATTGTAACGTTAAAGAAGTCTTACCTCGCGGATGGAAGAGTTATAATGTTGTTGTTAATGCAAAACAAAATGTTCTTTTTCTCTTTTACAGCCCGGGAGTGCTGTGTTTTACCAAGGGGGGATGTGTAGCCCAGCTACGCAGGCACACATAAAAGTCCAGGAGAGTGCACTGGAAGGCAACAGCAAAGCTTGATATGCATTCACTGCCACTCACTCTTCAGACACACCCATCTGAGATATAAGGGGGAGTGACACGTGGTTAGTCAGATAGTTTTCCGAGAGGAGTCAGTCAGTTAGCTCCGGGAGGCTCAGGAGTGAGTCATCCCTTGGATAGTTTCCTGTCTGAGATAAGATCAGTCTGTGTGGAGCTTAGTGTTCAGTGGAGTTCAGCCTGTTAGCTTCTGTCTCAAGGACAGAGCAGCCATTCAGTCTCGGTCCTGTGTGGACTTTGGAGGAAACTGAGAGCTGTGCAGCGAGCTCTGGATGAAGCTGACCTTTTCCACAAAAGCCACCAGTGCTTGTGTTAAGAGCGGAGAGCAGGACGAAGGGCAAAGTGGAGAAGATAGAGAAGTGCTACAGGTATTGGATTGCCTGCACTAAATTGCCGGACACCGGGGTCCGAAGAGTTGTTACAGTTTCAAGCTTAGTAACAAGAAAACCGGAGGCATCTGGACTACAGGTCGCAGAGAGCAGCCCTAAGTGTCAGTACGTAATCGGAGTCAGGAGGAACAAGGACTTTTAGCAGGGCCCCGCATAAAAGGACTCTGTTCTCACCACATAGAAGGCTCCACCACAATGTTGGCCGGGCAGTACAGCTATTGAGAAAGCTGGAGATTCAGAGTTAACTTCGCTTCAGGCAAGTTGGACTCACATATATATGGAGTAAAGGAGGCCTCTAACCTGCTCAGCTGTTACCCGAATGTGCACTCTCCACCCCGACCAGCTCCCTGGGATCTGCTTGAACCATCTACCAGTAAAAGGTATGAAAAGAAGCTGTATTGTGTGCGACTGAATTATTATCTACACCCTGCATCATCATCATCACCATAGACTTCCAGGGACCCGTCTCACCTGTGGGAGACTTACTACCAAGCTGCCCCATAACATCCCCTGTGAAAGTCCTTAGAGCAGCGCTGGTTCAATTAACCAGATACCACAGGTGGCGTCACGAACTACCTATCCTAATAATCCCCTGTAAATACCCCCCATTGTATGAGCGCCCAGGGCCACGGACCGAGTCCTGCTGCCAGTGACAAACCCCATAGACTTTCCTGGGCTCGGTGCCGAGTACCCCATTGCCCTGGTACTAAGTGCGACTCAAGTATGAGGACGCCTCAAGAAAGCTAAGATCCCTCTGGGGGGAGTTGAGGGTAGCTAAGGAGAGGTCCAACAGGGCCTCCGGCAATAAGAAGGCCGAGCTATCCGCCGCGGTCAGAAAAATCCAGAGAGCCATAGAAGACCTGGCAACCCGGAGGTGCGAGATCCTGGCCGGCAGCGGGCCCTTCCGTGAAAAGCTGGAAAATGACGACCGGTTCAGAGCCATGGCCGGAGGGGCTCCTGAGGGGCCACGGAGCCTCAGCCAGGCGGTGGAGGAGGAGGAAGAGGAATGCGAGGAGGAGGTCGTGCCCTACTCACCGCCTGGTGGCCTGGTAAGAGATCTCCAGGCGTCGCACAGCGGGATAGCCCCCGAGCAAGTGGCTCTCCCGCCAGATTCTGGCTCTTCAGAGGGCAGCGAGTGCGAGGGGGAGGATGAGGCTGGTGGTAGTAGTAGCAGTGAGGGGGGCTGCCTCGTCATGCAGCAGATCCGGCAGATCGAGTCCCCGGTCCGGTTTAACCAGCTGCGGTTCGGGGATGAGATCTGCGATGACGAGGCAACCAGGAGGGGGATGAAGAGAAAAGCTAAGAAGAAGGTAAAAAAACCAGCTGTTGTCCAGAAGTTTGTGTATGTCCCCCTCTCTGGGGCCCCCGGTCCCGCTGTGCGGCACCCGCTACCCACCCCGGCTCGGGCTCTGTTGTGGGTCCGCAGCAAGGGAGCGGGGAGATTACAGGCCATGACACGCAGGGCCCCGCCTCTGTTTGTGGTAATGGAGGGGGTAGTGACGTGTCTGATATGGAGCATGGTGTGGAGGGCGGCCCAGTGGTGGGCAAGAGAGTGGCAGCCGGGACCGCATCTCCGGCGGTGAGCACTGTGGTGTCTGGGTCCCCCACTTACGGATCCGTTACTGGATCGCTTCTGGGGACCCAGGCACCCAGTAAAGTGAAGGGGGCGGGGCCTGCGGCTCGGCAGTGCCGGCTAATAAAAAGCAGTGGTGCGGTCAGCTCCCTGGCGGGGTCTGCGGTAAAGTCTGGGTTGGGGGCCCCGCCGCCGGTGCGCACTGAGGGGGAGTGGCCTAGCCTGGGGCCGGCCGCCGGAGTCGCTGTGCCCAAGCTGTTTGTGGCCCAGGGTGTGGTGGTTGGGGGTGCTGTGCCCCGGGGGACTGGTACCGCCGGGGGGGCCCCTGGGGGTGGTCCCGGCTCCGGGTCGGCTCCGGGGGTCCCGCTGCGGCCGGTCTCGGGGGGTGTGGCCTACTCGGCACCTGCCGCCCATGTGGGTGCAGCTTCTGACCTCTGTGCTGTGAAGCTGGAGGCTGGGGGCGTGGCTTCCCAGCAAAAGGAAAAAAAAATGGTAAAGATCAGCAGTGAAGCAGAGACTGCAGCTGCAGCAGACAGCAGCAAGGGCGCATGCCTGGCCGGGTCCCCTGAGTCTGGGGGCTTACCTGCAGTGGGGGCGCCGGCGAGGAGCCAGGATGGAGCTGGAGGCAGGACTGCTCCTGGCTTGGTCTCTGCCAGTGGGAGAGGAGGCAGCTCTGTGCAGGCTGTGAAGGCAGTGCTGCTGAAGCCCAATGGCAGCACAGGTCTTAAAGGGCCAGCAGCACGGTGTGGACAGAACCCCCCGGTAGGGAAGATGCCACCAGTAGGTGGCGGGTAGCAGTGTGGAAATGGTAAAATCTGTAAGTTCCCAAAAAGTGAGGCAAAATATTGACCCCAGTGTGCATGTGAGTGAGAGTGGGGTGACTGATGGCGTGGATGAGGAGGGTGTGGGTATGGAAGTGTCTGCGGTTGAGGATGCGGGTGGCAGTGTGTCTAAAGTGGCAAGTGTGAATGGGGTGTCTGAGGGTACTGGAAGGAGGGGGCCAGTCCATCTGCCCCCCCAGCCGCCGGTCCTCTGAGTTATTCGGGGGTGGTGGCTGGAGCCTCAGGGTCTGGTCAAGGGGTTTCCTCGCCTCTGGACCTCAGGGATGGCGTCTTGCGGCGCCGTTTCCTGGAGGCCCTCAAAAAGGGAGAACGGATGATCAATGTAGAGGGCAGAGAGGTGGACTTGGCCTTTTGGCTGGATAGATACGGCCTGGCTGCCTTCCAAGATAAAAGGGACGGGGAAACGGTTTGGTCCCTCCCGACAGCCGGGCAGGGGGTGGCCAGGCGGAATGTGGTCCGTCTTCGGTGGAGGGGCAGTGAAGCGTGCCCGCCAAGAGCGAGGGTTGTGGAGCTCCTTCTGAAGATGGACTTCAGGGCGACGGACATCTTTGCCCTGATTCATCCGTTTGGCACCTCCTTCTTCGATGTCAGTTTTGTTCGGCCAGAGGGCCTAGAGCTTTTCTGGTCGAATTTCGAACTGGCAAAGGGGGAGCCCGGCTGGCGAGACTTTGCCGTACAGGCGGTGTCTCGCCAAAATAGTGTAAAGAGGGTGACCGTTTTGACAAGTAACGAGTCACTCTCTGGGGTCGACATCATGACGTGGCTTTCCCGTTATGGGGAAGTCACGGACGTCCCTAAGAAAAATAGGGACGAGTTTGGCATTTGGTCAGGACTGGACCTTCATGGTAAAGTTGAAGGTTTCAGGAGGTACGGTCACCCACATCCCCTCCTCAGCATTTCTGGGGAGGGACAGAATCCAGATCTTCTACCAGGGGCAACCGAAGGTCTGCCACAGGTGCGGTGATCCCCGCCACTTCAGCGCAGGCTGCAAGGTGCAGAAGTGTGCCTTGTGTGGCGGGGTAGGTCATCTTGCCGCGGCCTGTGGTGACATTAGGTGTCACCTGTGTGGTGACCTAGGTCACCCGTATAGCCGCTGCCCCCGCTCCTTTTCCGGCACCATCTCTGGCCCAGCGGGGGGGAGCCATGGGGGGTTCCCCGGTGGTGCAACCTCTGCTGGGGCTGGGGGTGGAGGCGTGAGGGGAGCTGAGGGGTCAGTGAGGAAAGGCGAGGCTGGTACATCTGCCCACCAGTGGCAACAGGTGAGGCACCGTAAGGGCAGGGGGCAGGATAAGCCTCAGGCAACTGGGGTGATGACTGCCCCCACCCTGGAGGTGGCAGCCGAAGCCTCTGAGGCCCTGGGGGAGAAGGCGGTGAGCGAGGAGATCCGGAGGATGGGGAGGGAGGGTTTGGCTGCTTCTGATAACTCTTCCCAGTATGAAAGTGTGGATGAAGAGGTGGTGGAGCAGCCTAAAAAAACGGGTGACAATCGTACCGGTAAGAGGCGGAAGAAGAAGAACAAGGCTAAAAAATCTAATGCCCCCCCCCGACCGCTAGGGTGCCCACGGAAGGGCTCACCGGCTCCCCCTGATCCCCCTCTCCAATCGGTTCCAAGCCCTCGATGACTCTGCTGTGTCGGAGGTCGGGGGTGAGGGGCCGGATGCAACATCTGGGGTGCCTTCAGGGAGTGGCGAGGTCCGTCCTCCGGGGATTCACACTCCTCTGGCTGGGGGACTACCTCGGGGTCCAGGGGCGAGGAATCTAGTGCTGGGAAGGAGGTGTCCACTGCTGCTAAGGAGGATATGGACACCTCGGTGTCTTTAAAGAGGAGGGGTGAGTCGGGTTCCTCCTCAGAGGGGGAGAGGAAATCTGGGGGTACGGTTAAAAAACAGGCCGTCTAACTCAATCACCCATGATGGCGGAACCTACCCCGTTGACTCTGGCGTCGATTAATGTCGCCAGCATAAAGTCGGATACGGCTAGATTTACGGCCTTTGATTTTTTCACCCGGGTTGAGGCTGATGTTTTATTTTTGCAGGAGACCAGACTAACGGACCTGGGGTCCATCCACAAAGCAAAGAGGGAATGGAGGAGTGGGCCCTCATACTGGTCTCTTGCGGCCGAGCCGTATAGCGGGTAGCGGTCCTTTTTAAGACCGCGGAGGTGGAATGCAGACGGGTGATCGAGGTAGAAATGGGGAGATGTTTGGTCCTTGACGTCTTCATGAGGGGACAGGAGCTTCGGCTCATCAATATCTATGGCCCGCAATCTAAGTGGGACCGTAAATGTCTCTTCCTGAGGATCAAGCCCTATCTTTTTACGAGCCGGCAGGTGGTCTTCGGTGGGGATTTTAATGCTATAACCAGACTCCGTGATAGGGGAGGCCCCGGAGACCGGCTGACTTATGATAGCGTAGTCTTGAATAGCATAGTAAGCGAAGCTCGCCTGGTGGATGTCCACATCCGGCACACTCCAGGTCACGAGGGTTTCACCTTTTATAGGGGAAGCAGTAGGTCTAGGATAGATAGGTTTTTTTAAAGGAGGAAGCCGTCTCTTCTGCAGTGTTCGCTGTTGAGGTGGAGTTCTCCGATCACTGTTTAATTTTCTTTACTTTGAATGTTACAGAGACTCCCCGGATGGGGAGAGGCCTATGGAAGCTGAATTCGTCCCTTCTGGAAGAAGCGGAAGTAAGACAGTCCTTTGAGGAATTTCTTCAGAGCCAGGTACCTCTCTTGGGTCTTTGTAGCAGTAAGTCTGAGTGGTGGGAGATCTTCAAAAGAAGGGTCGCAAGGTTCTTCCGTCAGCTCTCGAGCCTCAGGGGCCTGAACAGGTACCGCCTGTATCGGCAGCTGGGGAGGAAACTCGAGCAGCTCGTCTCGACTGGAGGGGACCGAGAGGAAATCTCCAGGGTGAAGACCTTGCTCAAGGGGTGCCAGTACGATAGGCACACATCCTTGGTTTTTGAGAGGGATTTCGGGAGGTACCGCTCGCCCGACCCTTACAGAAACTGCAGGTTGTCAGTGAATTGTAAGATGGTGACAGGACTGATCGACAGTACGGGGTCCCTGAACAGATCCAAATCAGGGATCCTGGAGGTGGTCAGATCCTTCTACTCGCATCTCTTGGGGAGGAGGGATCCTGATCGGGATGAGATGTCGGCTTTCCTGGCTGAAACCATCCCTGAGCCGGGGGATGACCCTCTCTTCATGTTTTGACAGAAGCAATCAGGGAAGAGGAAGTGAGACGGGCGATTGATGGGCTACGGCCCAAAAAGTCGCCCGGTCCAGATGGCTTAACATCCGAGTTCTACAAGACTTTTCGGGACTCTTTGGTCCCCCTCTTGACTGAGGTGTTTAATGAGTGCCTCTCCTCGGACACTCTGCCCAGTTCAATGAGGAAGTCAGCCCTGATTATCCTGTCAAAGGGTAAAGACTCGTCCCGTATTGAGAATTGGCGTCCCATAGCGCTTCTCAATACGGACCGAAAGGTTCTGGCAAAGGTGCTTTTTTAATCGGTTGGTGAAGTTTGCACCCCGGCTCCTTTCGGGGGCCCAGCACTGCTCTGTTCCAGGCCGCAGTACATTTAGTGCTGTGCTCGGTGTCCGAGAGGCAGTGGAGCAGGGCAGGGCAGGTCACTGGAAGGGGTACTTGCTGTCCTTAGACCAGGCAAAGGCCTTTGACCGGGTTAACCATGAGTACCTCTGGTCCGTTCTTCTGAGGTACGGTCTGCCTGGGAGGTTTGTTGATTGGTTGAGAGTTTTATACAATGGGGCAGAGACTTTTCCGCTAGTGAACGGTTGGGTCGGACACCCTTTTGAGGTGAGGTCTGGTGTCCGCCAGGGCTGTCCTCTGAGCCCACTGTTATACGTGTTCGCGATCGACCCCCTTTTAAGGAGGGTGGAGCGCGGACCGTTGGTGGGAGTCGGGATGGACCGGGCGGTGCCGGAGGCCGCCTTGAGGGTAGTGGCTATGCTGACGACGTTTCCCTTTTTGTATCCTCGAGAGAGGAGACGGATTGGGTGATGTCTGAGGTTGAACGCTACTCGGTGGCATCCGGGTCCATGATCAACCGGGACAAGTGTGAGAGTCTCTGGCTGGGAGGGGGAGATCCAAGTTTTGATCTCCCGGACACCCTTCCAGGTCCTCAGGCCACAGCAAAAATATTAGGCATCAGTTTCGGCCCGGGGGACTATCCCCAGCAAAACTGGGAGGGCAGACTTAAGATTGCCGCCCAGAAGGTGGATCAGTGGAAGGGTTGGTCCTTGACCCTAAGGGAAAGGGTTAGTCTTGCCAAGGGCTATTTGCTTCCTTTGCTAATATATCTGGGCAGCGTCTGCATCTTGCCAGAGCCTCTTTGGACACGGGTCTACAGCCTGTTTTTCCAATTATTATGGGGAAATAGGCTGAACCTAATCAAGAGAGAGGTCACGTACCGCACGAGGAGACTAGGAGGGTTGGGTATGGTCAACCCAGTGGTGTTTCTAGTAAACACCTTTCTTAAGGCAAACATCGCCAACCTCTGGTCAGAGAGGGCTCCTTCGTGGGTATTCTCCTGTAGGGGGTGGTTTCGGCCTTTCTTCCAGGAATGGGAGACAGGTGGGCAGGTGAAGGACCTTCGTACACCTCATGGGCATCTTCCGGCTTACGTTACCCCGGTTCTGAAGGTGATCCGTCGGTGGGGTCTGGGAGTGTGGGAGATCAGGATCATGTCGAGAAGGTTTCTTGACAATAGGGTCCTGTTGACCCACTTTCAGAAGCCCCTGGCGCTCAGGGATTGCCCAAGCCGGGATCTGGAGGTGGGGCTCGGGTTATTGAACTCTAAGCGGATCCCCTTGAAGTTTTGGGACTTGGCTTGGCGCTGCTTCCATGGGAAGCTGTATGTGAGGGACAACCTGAAGTACAGGAGCTCTGATGACCGGGATTGTCCCGCGAGGAGTGTGGTGGCATGCTTGAAAGCATGGAGCACTTCCTGCTTCGGTGTCCCTTTAATACAGAGGTCTACAGCAGGGTGGGTGCTTCCATTGGCTGGCCCAGGCTGGCAAGCCTCTCCTATGCGGAGTGGGCCTATGGGGCATTCAGGTCCCTTGGTGGCCGAGATCGGGGCACTGTTTTCTTAGTTAGTTTAGTAACTAGGTTCTCACGTGGAATGCACGGTGTCTAGTGTCTACTCAGCGGAAAGTCCTCCCCAGGGAAGAGGTGATTAGGAACATCCTGGGTGACCTGGCAAAAGTGCGCTCCCTGGAGTTTGAGAGGCTGGGTGCAGGGAGGGCCTCTCTCCTATGGAGGGGTTTCTCCTTTAATGTGCCCTATTGTGAGTTAGGTTCTGTGTGCCTGTGATAGGGCTGTTAGTATTTTTTATCCTTTTATCTTTATTTTGTAGGGTCAGATAGATGTGTAGGGACAGGGAGGGACAGATAGGGACAGTCTTTAGGGACAGGTAGTTAGTATTAGGTTGGTAGTGAGGGTCAGTGAGGGACAGGTAGGGGCAGGTAGGGAGAGGTTGGTAGGGCTATAGGGACAGGATTTTCTCTTTTGTGTTGTTAGGGAGGGTCAGGGTGATGTGCGGTAGATTAGGGTGAGAGCCTCTATGGTCTTCAGTTCCTGGTGGTGGGCTGTAACCCTCACGTATAGATTTTTGTTTTGGAATTGGTAACCTGGGTATAGGGCTTGCAAGCATTGAACTTGGGCCTGTTCTTTGATCATGGTTAAGGTGTGTAGTGGTTATTATTGATATGTGTTATTATTGATATATGTTATTATAAGGTTGTGTATATATACTGTATATATATGTTGTATGTGTACTATAATTCTTGTAGGGGGATTTAGTTTAGGTGGGGTGGGGGTTTCTTGGGGGGAGGGGGGATGGGTTTTGGAGAATGGACGTCCGGCGGGATGCCAAGAAGATTTGCTGTGTAAGAAAGGCCACAAACTTTCGTGGGACCTGGTGTGATAGGCCACAAACTTTCGTGGGACCTTTGGGGGAATGGTGGTGGTTTAGTTTAGGAAAAATAATTAAAAAAAAAAATAAAAAAAAAAAAATTTAAAAAAAAAAATATATGTATATACGAGGTATAGTATGTGTGTATATATATGTATATGAAGATTGTATCATTAATTTTGGCCAGGTGGCCTATTTACTTTCTTTAGGGCAGTTGGCTGAATTTTGTTTTTTTTTTCTAGAGGTGAAGGCATGGGTATGAGTGTATGAGGGAAAAAAAAAAAAGGATATAGCTTCCCTTGCCGGGGGTGTTAATGAAATGGAGAAACATTTTGTTTCTATATATCTGTTGGACATTGGACTTTTGGGATTTATGGATAATGTTTTTGTTATTGAGTTTGTCTGTAAGTTTTGTCTATGGTTTGCCTGTAAGTTTAGTTTTGTATTTTTTTATAATAAAAGAGATACAGGATGTAACTCAGGATCAGTAATGTAATGTATGTACACAGTGACTGCACCAGCAGAATAGTGAGTGCAGCTCTGGAGTATAATACAGGAGGTAACTCAGGATCAGTAATGTAATGTATGTACACAGTGACTGCACCAGCAGAATAGTGAGTTCAGCTCTGGAGTATAATACAGGATGTAACTCAGGATCAGTAATGTAATGTATGTACACAGTGACTGCACCAGCAGAATAGTGAGTGCAGCTCTGGAGTATAATACAGGATGTAACTCAGGATCAGTAATGTAATGTACACAGTGACTGCACCAGCAGAATAGTGAGTGTAGCTCTGGGGTATAATACAGGATGTAACTCAGGATCAGTAATGTAATGTATGTACACAGTGACTGCACCAGCAGAATAGTTAGTGCAGCTCTGGAGTATAATACAGGATGTAACTCAGGATCAGTAATGTAATGTATGTACACAGTGACTGCACCAGCAGAATAGTGAGTGCAGCTCTGGAGTATAATACAGGATGTAACTCAGGATCAGTAATGTAATGTATGTACACAGTGACTGCACCAGCAGAATAGTGAGTGCAGCTCTGGAGTATAATAAAGGAGGTAACTCAGGATCAGTAATGTAATGTATGTACACAGTGACTGCACCAGCAGAATAGTGAGTGCAGCTCTGGGTATAATACAGGATGTAACTCAGGATCAGTAATGTAATGTATGTACACAGTGACTGCACCAGCAGAATAGTGAGTGCAGCTCTGGAGTATAATACAGGATGTAACTCAGGATCAGTAATGTAATGTATGTACACAGTGACTGCACAGCAGAATAGTGAGTGCAGCTCTGGGGTATAATACAGGAGGTAACTCAGGATCAGTAATGTAATGTATGTACACAGTGACTGCACCAGCAGAATAGTGAGTGCAGCTCTGGGTATAATACAGGATGTAACTCAGGATCAGTAATGTAATGTATGTACACAGTGACTGCACCAGCAGAATAGTGAGTGCAGCTCTGGAGTATAATACAGGAGGTAACTCAGGATCAGTAATGTATGTACACAGTGACTGTGTGGAGCCCAGCTGTGACTGAAGCCACATCTTCCAGAGGGGTGCACTGACAGAAGATCCCACTAGAGGTCATTATACACACACACATGCAGCTTACCAAAAAGACCATTAGAGGGAGCTGTGTAAGACGTATAAAAACCAGTTTTTAGTTTCACTTTGCCTCAGATAAGATCAGACTTCCAGAGACTGTCAGACAGACAGATTGTCTGCTTGGAGAGTTCATTCAGAGCTCAGGCAGAGAGCAGAGCAGCTCAGCGCAGTTCAGTCTGCTAGTGGAGTCTAGTAGAGAGTGACACAGAGAAGTCACTCCAGCCTATTCAGAGCTGAATTGAAGGGTATGCCACACTGAACAATATCGCTAACGGGATCGCTAAAAAACGTCACTATTTAGCGATCCCGTTAGCGATGTTGTTCAGTGCGGCATCTGCCAGCGACGAGCTTCCTGCTGTGATCTCGCTCGTCGCTGGAATCGTTCCGGACCCTATTTTCTCGTCGGCGCTCCCGCTGGGTAAGTATATATCGCTAGTGTGGCACCTTTTCTTAGCGATTTAGCGGTATACCGCTAAAGTCGTTAAGAAGATCGCTAACGGCGATAGCGTCGTTAACTATATCGCTAAATGTGGCCGCACTTAGCGATATAGAAACAATCCCGCTAGCGATCGCATTAGTATGCGTCGTTATCGTGATCGCTAGCGGGATTGTTTAGTGTGGCAGTACCTTAAGTGTGGCTTTGAGGCAAGCGTGCCGACGCTTGGAGAGCGGCGAAGAGGCAGCTCACCACTGCCAGCGTGTGTGATCATAGGAGGACCTAGATAGGTCGAAGGCGAGAGTAATTTAATGAGACAGAGGAGCCTTAATAGCTCATCTCAACAAGTATTGCCGGACACTGGGATCCGAGCCTATAGGGATCTCCATGACCCAATAGGAGAACACCAGAGTTCCTGGAGGACTACAAGTCCCAGGAGTACCACCGCGCTGATACGTAGCAGGATCAGGAGGACGGAGTCCGGCTCGGCCGGGCCATCCAGGACTGTCATGTATAGTGTACAGTTCCTATAGCGTCTTGTGCTTGGGTGCGAGGAAAACAAATAAGACATAGGTTGATATGAAATGACTTGTATTACTTCATACAAGCATGCTGAAAAGTTCACACAGTTTGCAGGAACAGCGACAGGAGACACAGCAGGCCAGAGTAACTTCAAGCTCTACAATAACTCTCCAAGCAGGTTCAGGATCTCTTCTCTGTACCGTAATTCCTCTGCAAACATGGATTCACCAGACAGCAGGTTTCCAAAGTCCAAAAGTGTTCAAAGGTTCCTCAGTAGGAAATAGCTGGAGTCCAAAATCCTAGGTTTCCAGGAGTCAGGTCACAGGCTGACTGAGGCTTGATTCAGGAGCACTGATTGTTCAGCTGAGGCTGCTTAAGAAGCAAGAGGGAGAGAATCAGGGCGGGAACATGAAAACTGGAAACTCCATATTAACTGAGGGCAAGAGCTGCAGAAAGACAGAAAGCAAAATGGCCGACGGAAAACTGAGTTTCAAGGAACATGTCAACAGGGACAAAGAACCTTACATTACTCCCCCCTTAAGGACAACCTCCGGTTGACCTCAGACCAGGCTTGTCAGGGTACCGCTGATGAAACTGGCGGAGCAGGCGAGGAGCATTTACATTATTGACTGGTTCCCATGAGTTGTCCTCCACTGGGTAGCCCTGCCATTTAATCAAATATTGTAACTGATTTCTGTACAACCTGGAATCTAGAATCCTTTCCACCACAAATTCTTCCTGACCATCGACCAGCACTGGGTCAGGGCAAGGAGAAGAGCGTCCAGGAAACGTATTGGGTGTTGCAGCCTTTAGTAGGGATACATGAAAGACAGGGTGGATTCTCAGGTTCTGAGTTCACGGTCGGAACATAAGCGCTTTAAGCGGAATTGCTCCCTCTAAGCCAGCACTTATGTCTGACGATGGATCTTTAAGTTAGTTTCAGGACACGCCGAAACTCCGAAAGAGGGCAGGTTACAATAGCCTGTGTTAATTATTTGCGGCCATCGACCGTCCCGCAAAAGCATGACATGCTGCGGTCTTGAAAAGAGGCGCACGCATGTCCGTTACACAGTTTGCACCTGCGTGATTGTTCTGTGTTGGAGGAGGGATTTTAATCCTCCACTATGCTGTTAACTATCGGAGCGCTGCGGTTTGGGCTGGCCACGATCAGCTTCCAAACACGCAGCGTTTGCTTGGACCGTGAAACATCACCAGCATAGTTCGGCTTGAAGAAGACAAGCAACAGCACTTATTTTTTCTTATAAGGTCAATTACTTATGACCATTTACGTGAATCTTTATTTAAGTTTTGGTTGACAGCAGACCAATCTCCTACCTTAAGCTGGTGCAGGTTTACGAATTTATTGTGCTTTCTTGTACCTTTCCTGAGCCAATTCTATTTCCTTTAGAAGATCCATATTCTTTTGTAAGAAGTGATTCATTCAGCCACTGCCGGCAAGGGCGTATCTATGGGAAATTGTCATGGGTGTATCGACACGAAGATCGTCGCGATTACACATTCTGACTTCTCGCAGCTGAGTTGCTGTTTCTTTGTGTTTGGCAGTGAGGGAGTTAATTCTACCTAGCTCTGTGCTAAGACTAGGTCCAGCCTCACCCGGCTGCAGTTTGATTATGCACTAATTAGCTTCCTTTATATACCTGCCAGTCTGCTTGGGAGATGCCGGTGAAAGCATTCATACAGACCAGCAGATAGGATCGGTTCTGAGAAGACTTAAGCTAAGAGCTCCTTTGTGGTTTCTCCTCTCCTCGCTTATAGTTTATCTCCTAGACCTTTTGTGTTCCCTCTGTGTTTAAGTGTTGTATGCAAGACAGTATTTACTTTATCCCCTGTCTGTCTCGTTTGTCTTTATTGTTTATTAAGCGGTGACCTGCCCATATCCCTGTGGTGGTAATCAGTGTCCTTCTAAGGACTAGATTACAGTGGTCAGGGACTTATAGGAGATAGGGTTACGCTGGCGGCCTGGACCTCTGTACCATTAACAGTACCTCCAGGTAGAGGGACTAGTCAGGACCCCAGTTTAGGGTCAGTATAGACCCCGGTCCACCTCTAGTCTGAGACAGCGTGAAACAGATCCAGTATAGATCCTCAGTACTTCGGATATTATGTCAGGTAATACTATGTTATCAAATACTATATGTTCATGTTGATATTACCTATTTATATGTTATATAGAATGTTGTCCCACTTGATATAGATTACTGACATTATCTATAACTGTTATACAGCGTGATATTTTCACCGGCCATACTAAAAAGATTCTCCCCAGCTACCATGGATCCAGTAGCCCAGCTTGCCCTGCAGTTGCAGAGTTTGTCCATGGAGCTGACGGACATTAAGTCCAAAGTTTTGTTCCCCCGGAGCAATCCAGATCTGAACCTAAAGTTGCTCTCCCGGACAGGTTCACTGGTGGGCGGGACAAATTTTTTACCTTCCGGGAGGCATGTAAGTTATATTTTCGGCTACGGCCTCGGTCATCGGAGAGTGAAGAGCAGAGGGTGGGAATTGTCATCTCGCTCTTACAAGGGGACCCTCAATCCTGGGCGTTCTCTCTCTTCCTCCGGGCTCCCCGGCTCTTCAGTCAGTAGATCGATTTTTTACTGCCCTGGGTCTGGTATATGATGACCCGGATCGGGTCTCCCTTGCTGAAACGAAGTTACGTAAGATACAGCAGGGAGATCGTCCGGCGGAGGAGTTTTCTTCTGAGTTCCGTAGATGGGCCACAGATACTCAGTGGAATGACCCAGCTCTTAGGAGCCAGTTTTGTCAAGGGTTATCTGACACATTAAAAGACGTGTTGGCTCAGTATGAGTCTCCTCATTCACTGGAGGCTGCTATGGCCTTAGCTATCCGTACTGATAGACGGCTTCGGGAGAGGGGTGAGGTAACTCCGCCCCCTGTTATGACTCCACCCACTACTAAAGTCCCTTATATTGAGGTTCCCCTGGTCTGTTCTGAGGAACCTATGCAGTTGGGAGGGACATCTTTTTGAGGTAGGGGATCGGCGGTGCGCCGCAAGACAAGAAAGTGTTTCTTCTGTGGGAGAGAGGGGCATTTTGTTGAGGGGTGTCCATCCCGTGCCTCGCTGAGCAAGAAGTCGCCGGAAAACTGTTAATCCCAGGTTGTGTGGTGGACGACAACCTGGGAGTATGTATTTCGTCCCCAGGTCCGTCTCAGTTTCTCGTACCAGCGGAGGTGGTGGTAGGTACGAGAGCTGAGAGGATTTCTGTTCTTCTTGATAGTGGGTCCGGGGCTAATCTGGTGGACGCTCGGTTTGCCCAGGTGCAAGGTATGCAACTGAGTGTATTGGCCAAACCGATCCCTATTTTCTCTATTGACGCCAGGCCTCTCGGTCAAGGTAGCTTTGTACAAGCTGTTCATAACATAGACCTTCGAGTAGGGGCATTACATAAAGAACGATTGTCTTGTTATGTGTTGGAGGGTCTTCCTACTCCTATTGTGTTGGGACTTCCTTGGTTGGCTAAACATAACCCAGTGATTAATTGGCAATCCAGAGAGATAAGCCAGTGGAGTGAATTTTGCAAGAGTAACTGCATGAACACGGTCATCAGTGCGGTCGTGCCTAGAACTTTGCCTCCTTTTCTGGAGGACTTTGAGGATGTGTTCTCTGAGGAGGGGTGTCAAGAATTACCTCCTCATCGCGCGTATGACTGTTCAATAAAATTGCTTCCTGATGCTAAGTTACCTAAATCTAGGTTATATAACCTTTCTGGTCCTGAGAGGCAGGCTATGAAGGATTATATTTCGGAAAGTCTGGCCAAGGGCATATTAGACCTTCATCTTCCCCAGTGGCCGCGGGGTTCTTCTTTGTGAAGAAAAAAGATGGAGGCCTACGCCCTTGCTTGGATTTCCGTGAGCTTAATCGGATTACTGTCCGAGATCCGTATCCGCTCCCACTTATTCCTGATCTCTTCAATCAGATTGTGGGCGCCAAATGGTTCTCTAAGTTGGATCTCAGGGGGGCGTATAATCTGATTAGGATAAAGGAGGGGGATGAGTGGAAGACGGCGTTTAACACTCCGGAGGGACATTATGAGAACCTTGTCATGCCTTTTGGTCTGACTACTGCCCCGGCGGTGTTTCAACATTTTGTTAATGACATCTTTCGCCACCTTGTGGGGCAGTTTGTGGTCGTTTATTTAGATGACATCTTAATTTACTCGCCGGATCTTGTGTCTCATCAGGAGCATGTGAGACAGGTGTTGCAGATCTTGCGAGACAATAAACTGTACGCCAAATGGGAAAAGTGTGTATTCGCCGTACAGGAACTTCAGTTTTTGGGTTTCCTGGTGTCAGCTTCCGGTTTCCGTATGGACCCTGGGAAAGTGAGAGCAGTGCTTGAATGGGATTGGCCAGAGGATCTTAAGGCACTGCAACGTTTCCTGGGGTTTGCTAACTACTACCAGAAATTTATTCGTAATTTCTCATCTGTTGTCAAACCTCTCACTGACATGACAAAAAAAGGGACGGATTTTTCTAGGTGGTCTGACAAAGCTTGTCAAGCATTTTCCTCCTTGAAAAAATGTTTTGCTTCGGCACCCATACTTATTCAACCTGATGCATCACAACCGTTCATTGTGGAGGTAGATGCGTCTGACGTAGGGGTGGGTGCGGTATTATCCCAAGGTCCGTCCCCTGGTAAATGGCATCCGTGCGCTTTCTTCTCTAAAAAATTGTCGTCCGCCGAGAGGAATTATGATGTCGGCAATAGGGAACTCTTGGCCATTAAGTTGGCTTTTGAGGAATGGCGTCACTTTTTGGAGGGTGCAGTCCACCCGGTCACCGTCATTACTGATCACAAGAACCTCCTGTATTTAGAATCTGCTAAGCGTCTGAATTCCAGACAAGCTAGATGGTCGTTGTTTTTTACCAGGTTTAATTTTGTCGTCACATATCGTCCTGGGTCAAAAAATGTTAAGGCTGATGCCTTATCTCGTAGTTTCCCAGGGGCCGGGAAGACGGATGACCCGGTTCCTATCCTTCAGGAGGGAGTTGTGGTGTCGGCTGTATGCTCTGAGCTTGAGGAGGAGGTATTGGAGGCTCAGGGGGACGCCCCTGTAGGACCTCCAGGGAAACTGTTTGTTCCAGATCAGTTAAGACAAAAAGTTATCGAGGCACATCATAATTCTGCTTTGGCAGGACACCCAGGGAGTAAAGCAACTGTGGATCTCCTTTCTCGCCGGTTTTGGTGGCCTAACTTAAATAAAGAGGTAGTAACTTTTGTCGCGTCCTGTGGGGTTTGTGCTCGCTCTAAGACCCACATACCCGTCCGTCTGGGACCCTCTTACCTTTGAAAATTCCGGAGCGTCCATGGACTCATCTGTCTATGGACTTCATTACGGACCTCCCTCCGTCGTCAGGGAAAACTGTCAAACTAGTTGTAGTTGACAGGTTCAGTAAGATGGCACATTTCATTGCTCTTCCTGCTCTTCCTAATGCTAAAACTCTGGCGCAGGTGTTCATTGGGGAGATTGTGAGACTTCACGGGTTGCCTTCTGATGTGGTGTCAGATAGGGGGTCTCAGTTTGTGTCCAAATTCTGGAGGGCATTTTGTTCACGTCGGGGGATGCAATTGTCATTTTCCTCGGCTTTTCATCCGCAGACCAATGGTCAGACAGAGCGTCTGAATCAGAGCCTAGAGACATATCTTCGGTGTTTTGTCTCAGAGAACCAGGAGGACTGGTCTTCTTTCTTGCCGCTGGCAGAGTTCGCTCTTAACAATAGGCGGAGCGAGTCCACTGGTAAGTCCCCGTTTTTTGGGGCATATGGTTTTCATCCCCAGTTTTGTACTTTCAATGGGGGGGCCCTTCTGGGGTTCCTGAGGAGGAACGATTCTCGTCGTCACTTGCTTCAGTGTGGAGAGGAGTGCTGAATAATCTGAGTGCTATGGGGAACCGTTACAAACGTATGGCTGATAGGAGGAGAGTGTCTGGTCCGGACCTTAGTGTGAACGATCTGGTATGGTTGTCTACCAAGAATATTAAACTCAAGGTTCCCTCCTGGAAACTGGGTCCCAGGTTCATCGGGCCGTACAGGATCAGTTCTATAATTAATCCTGTGGCATTTCGTCTGGACCTCCCTCCTACGTTTAAAATCCACAATGTGTTCCACAAATCGTTGCTTAAGAGGTACGTGGCGCCAGTTATACCGTCACCTCTACCTCCTCCTCCAGTGGTGGTCAATGGTAACTTGGAATTTCAGGTGTCGAAGATCATTGACTCACGTCTGAATCGCCGGTCCCTTCAGTACTTGGTTCATTGGAAGGGGTATGGTCCTGAGGAGAGGACGTGGGTTCCTGCGTCTGATATTAACGCAGATCGATTGGTTCGGACCTTCCACACAACTCACACCGGGCAAACCTGGCCCTGAGGGTCCGGAGGCCCCTCGTAGAAGGGGGGGTACTGTCATGGGTGTATCGACATGAAGATCGTCGCGATTACACATTCTGACTTCTCGCAGCTGAGTTGCTGTTTCTTTGTGTTTGGCAGTGAGGGAGTTAATTCTACCTAGCTCTGTGCTAAGACTAGGTCCAGCCTCGCCCGGCTGCAGTTTGATTATGCACTAATTAGCTTCCTTTATATACCTGCCAGTCTGCTTGGGAGATGCCGGTGAAAGCATTCATACAGACCAGCAGATAGGATCGGTTCTGAGAAGACTTAAGCTAAGAGCTCCTTTGTGGTTTCTCCTCTCCTCGCTTATAGTTTATCTCCTAGACCTTTTGTGTTCCCTCTGTGTTTAAGTGTTGTATGCAAGACAGTATTTACTTTATCCCCTGTCTGTCTCGTTTGTCTTTATTGTTTATTAAGCGGTGACCTGCCCATATCCCTGTGGTGGTAATCAGTGTCCTTCTAAGGACTAGATTACAGTGGTCAGGGACTTATAGGAGATAGGGTTACGCTGGCGGCCTGGACCTCTGTACCATTAACAGTACCTCCAGGTAGAGGGACTAGTCAGGACCCCAGTTTAGGGTCAGTATAGACCCCGGTCCACCTCTAGTCTGAGACAGCGTGAAACAGATCCAGTATAGATCCTCAGTACTTCAGATATTATGTCAGGTAATACTATGTTATCAAATACTATATGTTCATGTTGATATAACCTATTTATATGTTATATAGAATGTTGTCCCACTTGATATAGATTACTGACATTATCTATAACTGTTATACAGCGTGATAGAAATCGAGGAAGAATGTTAGGATGATAACCTAGATTGGAGTAAAAAGGAGACTGCTTAGTGGAGGCGCTCTGAGAGTTGTTATAAGAGAACTCAGCCAGTGGAAGTAGATCCACCCAATCATCCTGTAGGTGGCAGATAAAACAGCGGAGATACTGCTCCAAGGTCTGATTGGTTCGTTCTGTCTGTCCATTAGTCTGGGATGAAAAGCAGAAGAAAGGTTTACTTTAATGTCCAATGCGGCACAGAAATTTTGCCAAAACCTTGAAGTGAATTGCACCCCTCGATCCGAAATGACCTCATCCGGTACTCCATGTAAGCGAAACACATTCTTAATCATCAAGTCTGATGTCTGTTTTGCAGTGGGTAAGCCGACACAAGGGATAAAATGAACTGCCTTTGTTAGACGATCAACCACCACTAGAATGGTGTTCTTCCCTTGAGAGGTTGGTAACTCCACAATGAAGTCCATAGAAATGGATCCCCACGGGCGGGACGGTGTGGGAAGAGGTTGTAACAGACCAGTTGGTGAGGAGCGAGGTGTTTTGCATCTTGCACAGACTTCACATGAAGTGACATAGTTTAAAACATCTTTCCTGTAAGTGGGCCACCAAAAGAAACGAGAAAGAAATTCTTGTGTCTTTAGAATTCCCCTATGCCCGGCTATCTTGGAATCGTGGATGAGTTGCAATACTCTCAATCTGACTGTTTCAGGTAGATACAGACGTTGTCCCTGAATCCACACACCATTCTTAAAGACAAGACTTACGTCCCTTGGGGGTTGAGCCAACAAAGAATCCGCATGGTATGCTTCCTTGATGTCCTTAAGTAGGTCTTGATTATGAATCACTCCCAGGAATCTAGAGTCAGGAAGAATAGTCTTAGGAGGAGTAAGTGGACGTGTCTCTGCTGAATGAATCCTAGAGAGTGCATCAGCCTTTCCATTGCGCGATCCTGGTCTATAAGAAATTACAAAATTAAATTGGTTTAAGAAAAGATTCCAGCGAGCCTGGCGAGGAGTCAGGCACTTAGCCGACCTAATAAATTCAAGGTTACGATGGTCTGTCAGGACGACTATTTGCTGTGCAGCTCCCTGAAGAAGGTGTCTCCATTCCTTGAAGGCGGCAATAATGGCCAACAATTCTCTATTGCCCACATCGTAGTTCCTCTCAGCCGAAGACAACTGCTGGGAAAAGAAGGCACAGGGATGCAAGACATTCTTCTCACCTGTTCTCTGAGAGAGTATAGCTCCAACGGCACAGTCTGAAGCATCCACCTCTATTATGAAGGCAAGCTCGGGGTTGGGATGTACTAAGATAGGTGCGGTGGTAAATTTATCCTTTAAACAGGAAAATGCTTCCTGAGCTTGCGGGGTCCAGGAGAACCTAGACTGTTTCCGGGTAAGTTGGGTGATAGGTGACACTACCTCAGAGAAATTCCTAATGAAACGTCTATAGAAGTTGGCAAACCCGATGAAGCGCTGCACCTCCTTCACATTTCTAGGAATTGGCCAATCCTTGATGGCTTGGGTCTTGCTTCCATCCATACTAATCCCTTGCGTAGATAGTACATACCCCAGACATTGAATTTCGGTCCTATGGAATTCACACTTTTCAAGTTTGATGTAGAGATGGTTTTGTCTTAGGCGTTCTAAGACCATTCTCACATGTCCATGATGTTCCTCTGTGGAGTTAGAAAAAATTAGAATATCATCCAGATAAATCACCACAAATGTATCTAGGAGATCCCTGAAGATATCATTCACCAAGTGTTGGAAAGTGGCTGGGGCGGTACTCAGACCAAAAGGCATAACTAGATATTCGAAGTGTCCATAGCGTGACCTGAATGCAGTCTTCCATTCATCCCCAGGTCTAATACGGACCAAGTTATAGGCCCCACGGAGATCCAGTTTAGAGAAAATTTTGGCATGCCGCACTCTCTCCAACAACTCAGGGATTAAAGGCAATGGATAACGGTTTCTAATAGTAACCTTATTGAGTTCCCTATAGTCTATGCAGGGTCTCAGAGATCCATCTTTCTTCTTCACAAAGAAGATGGGTGCACCTGTGGGAGATGAAGAGGGGCGTATGAAGCCTTTGGCTAGATTTTCATCTATGTAGTCCTTCAAAGCTTTTAGCTCGGGCCCCGCTAGGGGGTAAATCTTACCAAAAGGTATCTCGGCTCCAGGCAATAATTCGATTGGACAATCATATGGACGGTGAGGAGGAAGCTGATCAGCGTTCTTCTTGTCACATAAATCCACATAGTCCTGGTATACAGCTGGTAGTTCAGGGACTGACATGGTTCCTTTAGGAACAGAGCAAGCTGAAACTCCTTGACTCATCTGTTTCTCCGGAAAGTGTAATTCCTTGGTCTCCCAGTTAATCGTAGGATTCTGCGCCTGCAGCCATGGTAGCCCTAGAATAATGGGAAAGTGGGGAGAAGAGATAAGCATAAAAGACATTTTCTCCTGATGATCTTTACCCATAAGGACCCTCAAAGGCTCTGTTTCCTGATCCACTGGTCCAGAGGTCAGCAGGGAGCCATCCACAGTCTCCATCTGTACTGGAGTAGCCTTCTTCACTGAACGTATCCCCTGTTTCAGAGCAAAGGAGATATCCATAAAATTTCCACTTGCTCCTGAGTCGATCATAGCAGAGCTAGACACCCAGACTGAGTCCACCCAGAGTTTGATAGAAAGGAAGCAATGAGAATTATTTCTTTTACAACTCAGCTGGGACACCGCTGAGGAAACTTGAAAAATTGCAGCGTTTATACCGTCATTGTCCCCAGAACTAACAGAGTTTAAGTCCGAAAAATCAAGATCTCTTGCAGCAGATCTCTCTGGAGTCTGAGGCTCGGACATGACAGAGCTCCTCTCGCAACACTCACAGTGAATGACTGCTGCAGTAGTCTTACGAGAACGGCTGGGGCAGTTTATAATGAAGTGCCCTGACTTACCACAGTAAAAACATAGATTTTCCTTTATACGATGTTCTTTGCGTGCATCACTAACCCGTCTTTGTAAAGAGTCCACCTGCATGGGTTCAGGTTCTGGTTCCCTTGTGATCCTACTCAAAGGTTCCTTAGCTGAGGAGGGAGGTAGTAAAAGGTTAGTGCGATTATTTTCGAACCATCCCTCTTGTCTGCGTTCAGTCAGACGAGCATCAATACGGATACAATAGTTAATAAAGTCACCTAACGCAGTGGGAGGGTCGGCACAAGCAAGTTCATCCTTAATCAGTGGAGACAACCCTTTCCGAAAAATAGATTTTTTGGCGGAAGTGTCCCAAGTGGTATCAAGAGCCCATCTCCTGAAATCCAAGGCATATTCGGCTACTGAACGCTTACCTTGGCGCAAAGTTAACATGGCTGCTTCAGCTGTTGCACCTCAATTGGGGTCATCAAACACCTGCCCCATGGCTGAAATAAAAGCATCAAGGTGATTCAAACAATCATCCTCAGTCTCAATCAGAGGGTTTGCCCACATCAAAGCCTTATTGGTAAGCAACATGATTATAGTAAGCACTTTGGATCGTTCAGTGGGAAATTGTGAAGCATGTGCAGAGAAAAATAGATTGCATTGGTTAATAAATCCCCTGAATTTCTCATGTTCACCGCCAAAACGAAAAGGAGGTAACTTGGGGATCCCAGAACTCGGGGTTATGGCAGGAGCCTGGACTCGTTCCTCTAGAGCCTCAATCCTGGCTCGTAATTCCTGAGTAGTTTGTCCAAACACTTGCAAATTATGATTAGTGAGGTCCTGTAGGCTTGCAAAACGGGTCTTTATAGTCTGTATATCTGCAAGGATTGTATCAGTCACTCCGCAAAGCTCCTTTATGCGGGCCTCCATCTTCCAGATCTTTTAAGGCAGAAGTGCTGGAAGGAGAAGAGGAAAGGAAAAAAAAAAAAACAATAGTGTTTACCTGTGGTAACACTCCAGAGTAACATTTAAGGGAATGCGCTCACCTGGAATGGTTGTGAGAAGTCACAACCACTGTCATCACAGAAGGTATTAAACGGACATCTGATATCCACAGTCACAGCAGACACGGCTTTCCCAGACCCAGCAGACACTAAACATTGGCTCCTGAATCTTGTCATGTATAGTGTACAGTTCCTATAGCGTCTTGTGCTTGGGTGCGAGGAAAACACATGAGACATAGGTTGATATGAAATGACTTGTATTACTTCATACAAGCATGCAGAAAAGGTCACACAGTTTGCAGGAACAGAGGCAGGAGAACACAGCAGGCCAGAGTAACTTCAAGCTCTACAATAACTCTCCAAGCAGGTTCAGGATCTCTTCTCTGTACCGTAATTCCTCTGCAAACATGGATTCACCAGACAGCAGGTTTCCAAAGTCCAAAAGTGTTCCAAGGTTCCTCAGTAGGGAATAGCTGGAGTACAAGTCCAAGGCTTCCAGGAGTCAGGTCACAGACTGACTGAGGCTTGATTCAGGAGCACTGATTGTTCAGCTGAGGCTGCTTAAGAAGCAAGAGGGAGAGAATCAGGGCGGGAACATGAAAACTGGAAACTCCATATTAACTGAGGGCAAGAGCTGCAGAAAGACAGAAAGCAAAATGGCCGACGGAAAACTGAGTTTCAAGGAACATGTCAAAAGAGACAAAGAACCTTACAAGGACCCTGTTCTTTCAGAGAGAAGATCCAATAACAAAGTCAGCCAGGTACAAGACAGAGACTAAGCTAGGCCCAGCTACACGCAGGCCAGAACTTATTACAAGAAAGGGAGAGAACAGGAGGCTACACACCTATCAAGTGGAGGAATCTGGATGTGCATCCTTCACCCTACAGTGCTCCGGGACATACCTGCAACAACATCAGTAAAGGTATGCAAAGAGACTGCATTGTGTGTGACTGACTTCTTATCTGCACCCTGCTTCACCATAGACTTTGAGGGACCAGTCCCACCTGTGGGGGACTTAACATCTAGCTGCCATAACATCCCCTCAGAGATCTACCCTGCAGCGCTGGTCAATCAGATCAGAAACCACAGGTGGCGTCACAAACTATTACTATAATCCCCTGTAAATACCCCCCCATTGCATGACCGCCCAGGGCCACGGAGCGAGTCCAGCTGCCAGTGACATCTCCCATAGAAATCGACGGGCTCGGTGCCGAGTACCCCATAGCCCTGGTACAATGTGGTGCGCGTCATCTTTGGCGTCCTCGAACAGGATTTGAAACTTACAATTTGTGAGTCCTGTGTTGCCTATTGGACTGTTTTGTGCAAAAAGACTGTGTGCTGTTGTGTGATTTTTGGCTCCATTTTCCGCCATTTTACCGCCATTTACAGCGCCACGGCGCGAAAAATAGTGGGCGTACCTGAAAAAGAGCGCTGAGCCTTGGACACGCCCCCAACGCTGACGCGGCGGCAGGTCCTGTGGAGAGCTTCAGTGAACGCTCTGACGTCAGAGCGCCAGCGACGCAGGTCCTGTCTCCACCGCTGTGCCTGCAGAGCTGCAGCCTTCAGAGAAGGTAGGCTCCGATTAACTAGGGGGGCGCAAACATGTCGCAGCAGCCAGCTGACAGTGTCAAGGTAAAATATAATTTTCTACTATACTTTTATATTTATAGTGTGTATATGTATTTTGTAAACACGAAGTTTCCCTTAAATGATATTATTCAGATTGAAACTTATTTTAGGACAATGTTAGTATCTGCTGGTGTCTGTCTCCACCTTGTGTCCTATCACTGTATTACACTAACTATCTAATAACTTGAACTGGATCCACTGAAATGACCCCCACCTTTGGAGAATGGAGGAAACACATGATACACGAGAACAATAGAATCTTTCTTCAAGAAACGAAACTGAGGATGACAACACGATCAAGGAGGACTTAGAAGAAGATCTAAGGACCAATTAGGATGACCAGATGCTGAATATATACATATATGGACATCATTCAGCATATCTCTTTCTCCTCAATCCCGCCTTTACTCCACCCCAATATTCTGTGTATGTAATCTTATGTACGTGAATAAAAAGTTCAGTGCTTACTGGAGATGGCCGCCTAATAGCACCATTTTCTTTAGGGCACGTTCTGAAGTCTGAACCAGCGTATTGCCTGATTCATTCTCGGTCGACCCGTGCTCTTAGTCTAATTTGGAGTGACTGGAGGATGAGTGGTTTGTCGTTACGACCCCGACAATTGGCGCCTAACACGTGGGGCCGTGGATTGCCGCCCGTCCGGACCCGTCTTGAGGACTTTGCGGTGGTGCCCGCGGTGACTGAGTGCGAGGACTGCAGCCTCCGTTGAACACGGTAAGTTGGGATCATATACTTTATATGCGTCCCACTTGCCTGTGTGTCAGTCACTGTTTGGTCCTGTCGTATTGTCCATTTGGGTCTGGAGGGGTGACCGGTTGAGTGGTGAGACCAAGGGCAATCCCACGCCACGAACCAGCAAGTCTGACCGAGTGATGTTGCATTCCTGCACGTTCTCGTGAAAATTACCACGTTCCTCCTCCTCCAGTCACTGTACTTTTATGCAGATAGTTGCCTCCCGTGATTATTTGGTAGTGTCTAAATTTCTAGCATCTTGTAGAGAATTGTGGTAGGGGTGCGCATAACCAAATTTCCTTAGGAGACGAATAGAGGAGGGCTCTTCGTCTGAGAAAGTGACAAATGGAGGGGGTACTCTTTGTCTAACCCGGGAAGTCTCATTAGGAGAAGCCCAGGTGTCAGCATATGGAGGGGGACTCTGTGCTGTGTAGAGTGTCACGGTGTACTGCGCTGTAAAGTCACCATCCACAGTTAGGGAAGAGACAAATAGAGCAGGGACTCTTTGTCTTGTCACAGTATTGAGGGGGACTCTGCAGTGACGGGTGGTGACTTGCGAGTGACGCCGGTGGTCTGAGTCGCGACAGATCATTTCACTCTGTTAAATTATGATGCGCATGTTTAAATCAAACAAAACCCACAAGTTAGAGGGTGGTGCTTTGGGAGTGGTTGAATTGATGAAATCACGTGGAGGCAAGAAGGCTGTTAAGATAATGAGCTTGCCGAGTACAGGCAGGCTTCAGCCTTCAGTGTGGAAAGACTTTGTGCACAGAATGAGGGAAAGTTGAGAGATATGGGGCTCTTGTATCAAGCCCGAGCACATTTGAGAGTAGTAAATGATTTGAAAGTTGAGGGTTGGAAAGAGGTAGATGGAATAAGGAGGTTCGGAAAGTGCTGAGCCTTTGTTCGGATATGTAAAATGCTCTGCATATGATCTTGTTGATGTAACTAAAATGGCCGCTCCAAGCCCTCGGCCACCGCCCTATAATGGTGCCGATCTTAGAACAAAGGGAGGTTGGACCTGTCATGTGTGTGGTGAACAGAATCCGCCCTGGCGGAGACCTGCCGTGTTTGTGGGGCGGGTCGCTCCTGGTGTAATGCCCAGTCCATCGCCCCTCCCACACCCAACGGCCATTTTGGTAAACCCAGTGGCCATCTTAATACACCCGGAAATGGCCAACACCCCATCTCCTCCGGCGGCCATCTTGGGACACCCAAGCACACCCAGTCAGGCCTATATCCCTTGCTGATACCAACCAGGGCCTACTACCAGCCCCCGCCCGCACCTGTGCAGGCCACAGCTCCCAATATGGCACCAGATGCAACACCATTGTTCCCTTTCACACACCCCAACCCGGCCATTGCTGCAATGTATGAATCTTCAGTTTTTCAAACAATGATCAGAAGCCGCCGCCATGATATTATGGGATCTAATGAAGGGGAGGAGGATCAGGAGATAGAAGAGGGGTGGGCCCCTCAACAGCCACCACTATCCCCAGCAGCACCAGTATCTTTTCTTCCCTCCTCCATTCCCCCACCATCATTGTTAACCCCTGGTCCTAGGGCCTATTCCACCCCTACTCCAGAGATGGGGCACCTTCCTCTCCTTCACAAATCCTCAGAGAGGACAGTCGTTCTGTAAGATTCACGGAAACCCCGGTCAGGCCCCCAGCTCCCGGTGTACTTGAAAACTGGTATCCCTGCCATTCACAGCATTACACAGACCTGCAACGGAAATCCAGTGACATTGTCCATAGGGTACGGTGATATCCTGACACATCGGGTTGGTGCTATAGTTAGTCCTGCCAACTCCAACTGCTCCAAGAAAGGGGGTCTGGCTCTATTAATAGCCCAAGCAGGTGGTCCCATCGTCACTGCAGAATGCATGGCTCATATATACACTCATGACCCTTTGCCACCTGGACAGACTCTGACAACCCATGCAGGGGACCTTCCCGCTGATATCATCATCCATGCAGCAGGTCCAGTCCATGATCCTCTAAATTCAAATGAGTCACGGGCCACCCTTCGGGCCACCATACATTCAATACTCCATCATGCTGGTATGTTAAAAACAGAAGACATTAGGCACCAGGAATTATTTGAAACCAATGATAAAGTAGTAAATTTGTGATTGCTTTGTCTAAAGAGTTAACTAACACCCACTCTATAGTGTCTGATTCTCTCCCAGAATTTACAGGTGACACGGTGCATGATTTCTCGCCTGATGACCATATATATATAAAAAAATTTATGGGAAGAGACTGTCTCCAGCCCAGATTTGAGGGTCCCTACTCTGTGGTCCTGACCACCCCTACTGCCCGAAGCTCGAGGGCAAGAGCACCTGGATTCACGCCTCCCATTGCAAGAAGGACAAGATTAATCAGCAGTCATGAAGTTTCTGATATACATATCCTTTTGAGCTATATCCTGATCTCCAGTAGTGCCACATGCCCACCTTCTGGGTTAATACTACAACCCCTGTGGTTATCTTTAAGTTCGATTTCTATCAAATATTCAACTGTGATAGGAATGATTTCAAGGGATCAATATATTAAACTTAGGGGAAAAGGGATATTTTATCTCTATGTCACCCGCCCAGGGAATGAAAACTGTTATGATTGGTTAGATGTGGGATAGAAAACAGAAAAAGGGAAAATTGGCAGATGAAGCTAGATACAATAGATTGATAAATGAGATATACAAGTGCTATATTTGTAGGAACTGATCTAAGAATGCAGAAGTCAGTGACAGCAAGCAGAGATAAGTGCTGGCAGCAGCGAGATGGTATTTTGCTGTACACCAAGGTCATTCTACAGATAAGCAACCTGCAGGCTGAGGGAGAGAGCAGACACAAACTACACAGTGGTTTGACCCCTCCCGTCGGGTATTCGTGAGGATGCACAGGAAAGAGTGCAACAGTTTTATGTTTTTGGAATAGACACAGTACGTAAGAATCGAAGGTCAGAGTATGTGAGAAGCAAATAGACAGGCAGAGAAAGGAAGTTACACTAGAGGACAGAGTTCAGGAAAGAGCCAAAAGATTATTTCTGGACTCTAAGAAAAACTTGGGTGGAAATGGGTTTTGTCAAAGAAAACAAGACTAGTGAGAAAGTTCTAGCAAGTTTTATATGAATGGCATAAAAAAAAAAAAAAAAAAAAGAAGTGACAAGGAAAAACTGAAAGTAAGTAGACCGGATTAGAGATCAGTTAAAGCAGAGGATCTAGCCAGAATAGCACAGGGGGCACAACATGATTTAGTGCAGGCAAAAAGAGGTAGCTTGCGCATGAGCCCCCTTGTCTCCTTACCCCCCATTCCTAATTGCACAGTACAGGTGAACCTACTAGGGGGACATGAGGTTGAATTTCAGGTGGACACGGGGCAGAAAATTCAGTAATTACAGACAACTCTCCAGCTCCCCGTCACTAAAAAGATTCCCCTGCAGATTCGGGGAACCGCTGTGCACACACAGTTGGTGGTGTCACCGCGGGGTCAATGTGGTCTTTTGGGATGTGGTGTGTTGTTACGGTTGCGGGCGCGTATTGAGTGTTGTCCGGTTGGGACTGTCACTGTGGCACCGGGACTGGGGCGGAGCACTCTTTGTGGAGTCGTGTCGCTAGACGTTGCTAGTACACAGAGGAAAGAGAAGATTTTCAGGAAATATATTCCAATGTTATTCCTGGACCCCACCGTCATGATGTACTCTTTAGGATAAGGACAGGGGATTTTACGAAACAACATGTTGGGGTCATAGTAAATGCTGCAAATAATCAACTCCACTATGCTGGAGGACTGGCCGCAACAATTTCACAGAAAGGCGGACCCATGATACAGGATGAATCTAATTCGTATATACAAACGTGTGGTCAGGTAGAAATAGGACAGGTCCCAGCAACCAGAGCAGGACAATTGCCGTGTCAATATGCAATATATGCAATGAAATCACGATATACTTCTACTAATATGCCTAAGTCCCAACAATTACTTACTGAAGCTGTCCAGAATGTAATCCTGTATGTTTTCCCTGTCCACTCCGAACAATGTATTAAAAAAAAAAAAAAAAGTTAGAAGAATTCAGCTTGTTCTGTATCAGAAAAAAAACCAGCCAGGAGTAGTTCTAGCCCACATTTTGCAAGCAGGCAGCTGCAGGTCCAAGGACAGTTCTTATCAGTGCCCACATAGCAAACTCCAGCCCCCCTTCAACTTAACCCTGTGTACGGGTTGGTACAAAAATTATGGGCAGTTAATGCAGCTACTGATCTGGAAACTCCAGTGGTGTCTAATATATATATATACACTTTTGTTCCAGATATCTCAGGATGCTGCTTAGTTTACAGTTATTGATTTTGCCAATGTTATTTTTATAATATGTTGATGATTTACTGATTTGTGTTCTTTCAGGAAACAGTGTCGTATTGCAACAATATTACTTATGTTGTTTCTGTATCAAGCAGGTTGTAAAGCGTTGAAGGATAAACTGCAATTTTGTAAATCTTCAGTTATCTTTTTGGGACATTGCATTATACCAGGGGGAACGACATCGGACCAGCGCTCGCAAAGAAGCTGTACAGAATTTTCCTATTCCTGTTAATGTTGCCGCTCTTAGGATATTTCTTAGACTGATTTTCTACTGCAGGCAGTGGATTCATGCTGTATCAATCCTCATGCAGCCTCTCTATGACTGTATCACCATTGTGCTTTTTAAACTAACTCCTGAAGGTATAGACGGTTTTTATTTTTCTCTCAAAAACAGGATTGTGGCAGCTCCAGCGCTAGGAATCCCCAACTATGAACTACTATTCACCCTGTATCTCCATGAACAGCAGGGACACGCGGCAGGGGTATTGACTCAGTTACATGGTGACAATCAAAGGCCAGTGGCCTGTTTCAGTGGAAGACTAGATGCAGTGGCTAGAGGTGCCCCGTCCTGTGTACGGGCAGTACATGCTGTAGGACTATTGCTCCACAAATCATCAGATATCGTTCTTGATTATCCACTGACAGCACTTACACCTCATGATGTATACATCATACTGAACCAGGTGCAGTCGGCACATCTTTCAGCTGCACGTCATCTTCGATTGCAATGTGCACTTTTAATGCCTCCAAATGTTTCTTTGCAGAGATGTACCACACTTAATCCTGTCACATTGTTACCTCTCTCGGATCTAGGGGGGAGGTCAGGTATTGTACGGTATTGTACAAAGAAGATCCAAGAGAGGAGATTCCTTATGATTATGTTCAGCTTATGGCACAGGAAACAGCAGGCCTACCCACAGTGTTTGAAACTGAAAGATGTAATGTTGACTTTAAATCTTTTGTAGAACTCGCTACCAAGATGACTCAGGTACCTTCCACACCAGGTATGCCATCGTCTCCCTGAATGCAGTAATCAAAGCAGAACCAATGCTCCCACATCAGTCGGCCCAGGAGGCTGAATTTAAGGCTCTGACCGAGGCCTGTAAGATAGCTGAAGGTAGAATTGTTAACATCTACACAGATTCTAGATACGCATTCGGTATAGCTCATGATTTGGGTCCAATTTGGAAGTCTAGAGGATTCCTGATGGCAGCAGGACATCCCATTAAAAATGCTGACGCAGTCCAGCAGTTAATTGATACATTACAATTACCAAAAGAAGTAGCTGTCATAAAAGTTAAAGCACATACCAGATGCACTGATCAGGTGAGTAAAGGAAACAAAATGGCCGATGCAGCAGCAAAAACAGCAGCCAGTAGACCACTCCAAGGGGTAACGATGCACCAGGTAAGCGCTCCCAAAAATCCCTTTGTGTCGGAGGATGCCTTAGCCCAGATGCAGGCTCAGGTGCGCCAGGAGGAAGTAGAAAAGTGGGAAAAAGAAGGTGCATGTCTGAATGCAGCAACTGGGGTATGGGGAAGAGGGATGCGCCGATGCCTTCCAAGAGCGTTGTACCCTGCGGTCGCCCAGATGTTACATGGGCCAACCCACCAGTCCAAAACTGCTGTGATGAGTGTGATGCAGAAGCATTGGGAGCACCAGGCTTTTCCACCTATATAGAAGGTTTGATCCAGGGATGCATGGTATGTGCTACACATAATCAGAGAAGGGTAGTCAAGACACCACCCAAACACGCCCTCAGCCCCTCTATCCTTTCCAGAGACTGCAGATTGATTATATTCAGTTGCCAAAATCAGGTTCATGGGAGTATGGGTTGGTGTGTTTTTGATTTATTCTCAGGTTGGCCGGAGGCTTTCCCGATTGCCAAGGCTACGGCTGCGGCAACCGCAAAGAAGCTGCTTGTGGAGGTGGTGTGCAGGTATGGAGTACCAGAGGTGATCGAAAGTGACAGAGGTACACATTTCACAGGTGAAATAATAAATGAAGTCTTGACAGCTCTGGGAATTCAACAAGTTTTCCACACCCCATATTACCACAAAGCGGTGTAAAAGTAAAAGGACTAAATAGGACATTGAAGTTAAAAAATCTAAAAGGCCATGGCTGAAACAGGGAAATCTTGGCCTGAATGTTTACCATTAGCCCTATACTCAGTAAGGTACACTCCAAGTAGAAAAACTGGACTTTCTCCGTATAAAGTACTATTTGGCAAAGTGCCTAGTTTAGGATGTTTCTTTTCCCAAGCACTGGAAATGAGTAACCATGTATTAAGCTCATATGTAAGGGATTTGTATAAAAGACTCAAGAAAGTATATGATAATGTTTTCAGTTCTCTTCCAGATCCGAACCAGGATCCTGGGAGTCTGCAGTCTGCAGTCTGGAGACTAGGTAGTCATTAAAAGACACGTGAGAAAGAGTCTGGATCCGAGAATCTAGCTCCACTGATATCCAGAAAAAGAAGGAGTCTGGGTCAGTTGCACACCGGTTATGCTGAGGATCCCAAAGTTTATATGGATCCCATAGGTGTTCCTAGGGGGGTCCCAGACGAATACAAAGCTCAGAATCAGATCCTGGCGGGTTTCCGTTCTTTCATCCCAACTGTGCAGATCAATTACAATGTAGATTGGATAAAATATATATACTACACTGAGCAAAGATTTATCAATATCAATTTTAGTCAAGATGCTTTCCAGGATATAGTTGAGAAACTGGGCCCAAAACAAAAGACTGCCTCTTCAAAATAGACTGGCCATTGACATGATTCTAGCTGAAAAAGATGAAGTCTGTGGGATGATAGGGGAAGAATTTTGTACTTATATTCCTCAGAATTCTGGAGTCAATGGTAAAACTATAGTGGCCCTTACAGAGATTAAAAATCTGGCTCAGGAAATAAAAGCCAATGCAGAAGTAGATATCTCTTTCTTCTTAAGATGGCTTGGAGGACTTAAAGAATTTCTCCAACAAGCCTGCTTAGTGGTAACAGGGCTTTTGGTGCTAGGATTGATAATTCTATGTTGTGTGATATCTATGTATAGGAAAGCTGTGACCAATGCAACCGCCTCCTCAGGTACTTTCCTTCATCAGGAAGTTGTGTCGCTACTATATGAAGACACTGATAAGGGTGATATGGAGAAATATACTCCGCAGGATAAACCTGATAAAACCCCCTATAACAAAATACAAATGGAAATAAGAGATTTAGTTTAGGGATAGTGGGAGAACTCCATGTGCATGTTTGGTAGGGACTTGGTTGTTTGGGGGCGGTCCATAAGGGGCCAGTTTCTAAAATGACCAAGCGAAGAAATCCATTACCCCTGTCCCCACACATGGACAGTCTCGAAGGCCGCATAAATTAAGGGAAAAACTTAGTGTTTAGGGGGGATTGTCAAGGTAAAATATAATTTTCTACTATACTTTTATATTTATAGTGTGTATATGTATTTTGTAAACACGAAGTTTCCCTTAAATGATATTATTCAGATTGAAACTTATTTTAGGACAATGTTAGTATCTGCTGGTGTCTGTCTCCACCTTGTGTCCTATCACTGTATTACACAAACTATCTAATAACTTGAACTGGATCCACTGAAATGACCCCCACCTTTGGAGAATGGAGGAAACACATGATACACGAGAACAATAGAATCTTTCTTCAAGAAACGAAACTGAGGATGACAACACGATCAAGGAGGACTTAGAAGAAGATCTAAGGACCAATTAGGATGACCAGATGCTGAATATATACATATATGGACATCATTCAGCATATCTCTTTCTCCTCAATCCCGCCTTTACTCCACCCCAATATTCTGTGTATGTAATCTTATGTACGTGAATAAAAAGTTCAGTGCTTACTGGAGATGGCCGCCTAATAGCACCATTTTCTTTAGGGCACGTTCTGAAGTCTGAACCAGCGTATTGCCTGATTCATTCTCGGTCGACCCGTGCTCTTAGTCTAATTTGGAGTGACTGGAGGATGAGTGGTTTGTCGTTACGACCCCGACAACAGCGCGGCCCCGGCCGGCGGCCCCAATGACTTACCAACTGGCGCTGCAGCGCAGGATAGAAATGTGGGCCCCTTACCTGGTCCTGTGGCCCCCATAGTACCGTTAACACTGCCATACCTGCCTGGAGCGAAGTGGCTCCCTCAGTACTGCGGCAAGCCAGACACCGTGCCAGGGTTCAAACGGAAAATATGCAGTATAATGGACATGTACCCTATGACAGAAAAGCAAAGAGCTGCAGTGGTAGTAGGACAACTGACTGGTGCTGCTGAAAGGGAGGTAGAGACTTGGACGGCTGCAGATCAAGAATCAGTGCTTGCAATCTTCTTAAAGCTACAGACTATCTTTGAGGACCGCACTGAAACAGATCTCCGGATGAGTTTCTATCAATGCTCCCAGAAACCAGATGACAGCATTAGGGACTACGCCTGCCGGCTGCAAGGAGCCCTGCGAACTCTTAAAGAAGTTAACCATATAAGCGTCATTAACGAAAATCAAATGTTAAAGGAACAATTTGTACGGGGACTGAGGTCTCAAGCGGAAAGCAGAGCTGTGCACTGGTGGTCCATGGATCATCCTGATGCTACCTTTGATGCCCTTAAGGATATGGCCATAAAAGGACTGCGACCTCTGGAAACACCAGGGATGGCAACCCAGTGTCACCCAAGTGAAGCCATTCCAAAGTCAGCAGCATTCCCCTTTTTCCAGCTGGCTGCGGAAGCCAAAACGCAGGTGGCGCCCCCTACTGAGCTGGACTATTTGCGCTCAGAAGTGTGTCAGTTAACCAAAAACCTGGCCACTGTAATGAGTGCCCTGCAACTGCCGAGGGAGGAAGAAGGAAAGATCCTGCTAGCTGATTGCCCGAGGATGTCCCTTGGATGCGCCGGAGGAAAGGGAGGACGTCGCCCCACCGGAGGAGGACAACGCCACCTCCAGGAAGGACCCGCGACCAGCATCATCCTCGCCGAGAGATCATCTGCTACCGCTGCCACAGAGAAGGTCACCCAGCACGTCTGTGTCCTTTAAACGAGCAAATCCTGGGTCCGAGGGCCAACACCCAGGAATAGACTCTTCAGGCCCCTCAGACTGGAACCGCAGGTTTGTGGGAGAAAGACCATACCTGTCCATCATACTGGACGGGATCGCAATCCCTGCCCTGCTGGACACTGGATCTCAGGTAACCATCATACCTGATGTTCTCTACAATAAGTACTGGTCCAGTGACGGTCTCCAACCCCCAAACCCTGACTTTGCCGTGTATGCCTCTAATGGCCTCCCTCTTGAGTTACGGGGAGCTAAAGATGTAGACGTAAAAGTGGGGAGAGTGGAGCTAAAGAATCAGGGACTTCTTGTAGTAAAGACTGTTAATGAAGAAAATGGGTTGAATGTAGTCTTAGGCACTAACATTATTAGTAACTGTTTGGAGGAGGTTGTGTTTTTACTCCAACAGCTCGCCGAAATTGCCAGACCGAGGCAAAAGGGAGAGATCCGGAGGGAGATCCGAACCCTGATGTGCCAGCAGCAAGTGAAACTGACCGGTGGTGAGATTGGTAATGTACGGGTGACAGACCCGAATCCCATTGTGATACCCCCAATGAGTGAAATGCTTATTTGGTGTAAAGCAGCAATAGGTCTGAAAGGACGGAACTACCAAGCAGTAGTAGAGCCCCATTGTTCAGAGCACAGACCTACACTCTTGACTGCCAGAGGGGTAGTGGAGGTACATAATGGGGGGTGCCAGTGCGTCTTCTCAACTGGGGAGAGGATGAAGTCAAATTACCACGTTATGCACTGTTGCTAAGTTACATGCTGTGGATAATAACTCCATTCACCCGACGGAGCCCTTAACCTCCCCGCAACAAGTGGAGGATAACGGTCCGACCACCCAGGTGGAGGATTGGTGTCGACAGCTCCATGTTGGGACAGACACCACTCCAGCCCACCAGAAACAAGGAGTATACGAGTGGTACAGGAGTATGCCCAGGTATTCAGCAAACACCCACTCGACTTTGGGACAATAAAAGGGGTTCAACATCACATCCCCACAGGCAATCATCCTCCCATCAAAGAACGGTACAGGCCTTACCACCAGCGCACTACCAGAAAGCCAAGGAGATGTTGCGTGATATGAAGGAAGCAGGGGTGATAAGGGATAGTTGTAGTCCCTGGGCAGCACCTCTAGTCCTAGTCAGGAAAAAGGATGGAAGCATGAGAATGTGTGAAGATTACAGACAGGTAAATCGCATTACACATAAAGATGCATACCCTTTGCCATGCATTGAGGAATCCTTAGCTGCACTAAAAAACTGCTAACTACTTTTCCACCCTTGACCTCACTAGTGGGTACTGGCAAGTAGCTGTTGTGAATGGGTTTGAGATGAGTTCTGAGCAGAGGCTCCCTCTGGTGGTTACAAGCGGTACTAGTGAGGATTGTGAGGACTGGGAATCAGGTGTTACTGATTGGTCTTATGTAAGGGAGTCATTTCCATCAGGGTTGCCGGTGATCAATTGGTTCTGGTCTGAATCCTTCTTTCCAGTTTCCCTTGTAGCCTGCTGTGTCGTGTCTGCATCTCCTGCTATCAGATAAGACAATTTCTTATTTTGTGTTTTTTGCTATA